>JZKD02S1749970.1:383715-399099 GCA_000966675.3 Picea glauca
TATACTAAATATGTCTATTAAGAGAAGCATCTAGAGGAAGATCCTTCTAGAAGTGGAAGCTTCTATTAGGTCTTCTTACATCCGCCTTATTCTATTTTATTGAAAGGCCTTATTAGTATTGACCTTTATTACATCCGAATATATTGATCTACCTATGTGCAGGTTAGGACCTTAACAGGTACATATTGATACATGAATGGGTTTGATGCTTGATTACACATAAGTTAGAGTAACTGGAGATTACAATGTAGCATTGGAAAAGCTAGCAAGGCGAGAGAGCTAGAACTTTGTGAGTTGCAGATGCAATTGAAAGAGATACTCGACATAGGGCTAATAAGGCCTAGTGTCTCACCTTGGGGTGCACCAGTAAATTTTGTGAAGAAGAAGGATGGTTCCTTACGAATGTGTATAGATTACAGGGACTTGAACTGTGCTACAGTGAAAAATAGGTATCCAATGCCACAGATAGATGATCTCTTTGATCAGATGAAAGGAGCAACGGTATTCTCAAAAATTGATTTGCTATTAGGGTATCACCAGTTAAGAATTAAGGAAGGTAATATTCCTAAAACTACCTTTCGAAATCAGTTTGGGCATTACGAGTTCATTGTAGTACCTTTCAGATTGACCAATGCGCCAACAGTATTCATGAGCCTCATGAATGGTGTATTTCAGAAATACTTAGACCGCTTTGTACAAGTCTTCCTAGATGATATCCTCATTTATTTCAAGAATGAAAGAGAGCATGAGGAACGATTATGAGTGGTGTGCCCTGCCTTAGAGAGAACAAATTTTATGGGAAGTTGTTGAAGTGTTCCTTCTTCCATAAAGAAATTCACTATTTAGGTCATATCATTTCCGGTGAAGGAATCTCTATGGACCCAGAAAAGGTAAAGGCCATTATGGAGTGGCTAGTGCCGAAAAATACTCATGAGGTAAGAATCTTCATGGAGCTAGCAGGTTATTATTAGAGGTTTGTGGAAGGGTTCTCTAAAATAGAATAACCCATCACCACTTTGCAGCGCAAGGGGGTCAGGTATGAATGGACAAAAGAATGTGATAGTTCATTCATTGAGCTTAAGAGGTTACTAAACAGTGCGCCAATTCTACGAGTGTCGAATATGGAAAAGGACTTCATAGTCTGCATGGATGCCTCAAAGAAAGGGTTGGGGGCCGTGCTAATGCAGGATGGAGGAGTGATAGCCTATGCGTCAAGGAAGTTAAAGAAACACGAGGAGCTTTACACTATTCATGATTTGGAATTTGCAGCCGTAATGCTATCTCTGAAACTTTGGAGGCACTATCTAGTGGGGTGAAACTTTGAGATCAAAACATACCATCAAATTTTAAAACATCTCTTCACTCAAAGGGATCTAAATGCCAGGAAAAGGTGATGGAGTGAGTTTATGAGTAAATACAATTTTGGTATTTCATACATGAAGGGAAAATAAAATGTGGTCACAGATGCCTTGAGCAGAAGACCATGTGTCTTCTCGTTGGTACCCTTAAAAGTCAATCTAAGGGAACATGTGTTTACTCAACTCCATGGGGACAGTTGGTATTTAAAGGTTACTTCAAACCTCCAGAGTGGGAGGCAATTAGATCCAAAGTATGAAGGATATAGTCTAGAAGCAGACAAACTATTAAGATATCGAGGAAGGAAGTACATCCCTGAAGGTGGGGATACTCGAAGAATCATACTAAAGGAATCCCATAGAGAACTTTATTGTGCGCATCCAAGTGTGAAGAAAATGTACACAGACATGAGGAATCTCTTCTTCTAGGTAGGCATGAAGCGCGATGTAGTCCATTTCATTGCCAAGTGCCTAGAGTGTTAACAAGTGAAAGCCAACCACCATCACTCGACAGGCCTCCTACAACCACATGATGTTCCTATGTCTAAGTGGGAAGTCATTTCCATGGATTTTGTTGTGAGGTTGTCGCTCACATGTCATAGACACAATTCCATTCTTGTGATAGTTGATAAGTTGACCAAGAGTGTTCATTTTATTCCGGTTAGAGACACTTACAATGTCACTGATGTGGAACACGTATTTGTAAGTGAGATCATCCATTTTCATGGGATGCCTAAGAAGATCATTTTAGATAGGGACTCCAGATTCACTTCTAGGTTTTAGACAAGTTTGTATTCAGCGTTGGGGACTCAGTTGAACTTAAGTATAACTTATCATCCTGAAACAGATGGGAAAAATGAGAGAGTAAATCAGGTTATGGAAGACATGCTTAGGATGTATTTTATGGATAATCAAACCCATTGGGAGAAGTACCTACCTTTGGTAGAGTTCATCTACAGTAACAGTTTTCATAGCTCCATCGGAATGCCACCCTATGAAGCTCTATATGGAAGGCCATGCAGAACACCGTTGAGTTGGGAGAGGTTAGAAGACCGAGTAACAGTTGGGCCAAAATTAATTCAAGAGTGGGAGGAACAGGTGATTCAGATTAGGAAGAGACTAAAGGAAGCACAGGATAGGCAGAAAAGTTATGCGGATGCACACAAGACTGACCGAATTTATAAAGTGGGAGATCAGGTTTTCATTTGTATTAAGCCTAATAAGAGTACCATACAGTTCGGGAAGGGGACAAAGTTTTCACCTCGATTTATAGGACCATTCAGAATCCAAGAGAGAATAGGACCCATTGACTATCGTCTCGTACTGCCACCCCACTTCCATAAAACTCATAATGCTTTTCATGTATCTATTCTACGTCATTATGTTGTTGATGAATCACATAAAATAAATTGGAAGGAATTGCAGGTATCAAATGCAGGAACCCTCATGGTAGAAATGTTACGCATATTGGACCGTAGAGTCTGACAACTCAGAAACCGTCTCGTAGACCAAGTTAAGGTCAAGTGGGACAAGTTTAGTCCAGGATCTCCTACTTGGGAGGATGCTGAGACGTTACGACGAGATTATCCCTCACTTTTTTTTTCCACCTCGAGAATATGTTTCTTGAAGGTTGGGTGTATGTAACACCACCTTTTGACTTAGACAACTAGGATTACCTGAGGCCTGATTACCTTTATTTTCTTTTCACTGTGAAACTATTAATGATACACTTGAAAATTTAAGATGTAGAAACTTGTATGAATGTTTAAATGTTATTTGAATGATGATGGATATGATGGGATCTACTATGTGAATGTAAATTCTATGAATTTTTAAATGTTATTGATGATGATGGATATGATGTGATATACTGTGTGAATGTGAATCCTATGAAGGTTTAAATATTATTTGAATGTTGTTGGATATGATGCAATCTATTATGTAAATGATAATTCAATGAATGGGTAATGTTAATTGAATTATGGGGATATTATGAGATCTATTTCTAACTTGAAAACTTTGATGTTAAAGTTGTTGGTACATGGATACCGAATTGAAATTATGGTTGTATGCAACTACATGATGATAATGTAGAGATATGTATGAGTTTGTGTTACAGACTAATCTGCAGGTCATTGGACTATGAAATAGCCAAGGGATAACGATAATGAAAGTGGATGTCATGACCACTAACCAAGAAACAATATGGTATGAATCTTCGTATGTGAGATTATATTTGTTTGAAAGCATTGCTATGATATGTGGACCAGTGTAGGATTTCAGGTGTTGAGACTGCCTAAAACTAAATAAACGATGACAAAGCTCCCAGCAACACCGTGCCATTGTATATTCCATTGTAGGTTGTGGACCCTAGTCCTGTTAGGAGGGATGGAGTCATTTCCCACTGTGTATCCTGTGAATATTGGAGTCATGGGAGGACGGTGTTAGCTCACCCTCCCCTAGAAGTGTGATGATGACTTTTAGTTGCCTGTTGGAGAAGCTCGGTCAAGATAGTGACACTTCCGCTTACAAGTTCTATTTGGAGTTAGGTCAATATAGTTGACGCTCCAAGATAGTCTAGCAGAGGAAGGATAGAAATGGAAGATAGAAGTAAGTTATGGAGGAAGGATGAATAGAAATAGTTGAGAGTGTATGGAGATCATTCGTCTTATGGTGGAATTTATTATTTTTCCTTCTGAAAAGAAAATGTGTATATATGAATATTCATAATTACGTAACTAAACCACAATTGTCTAAATAAAATTGTTGAGATAGATTATTGTAATTAAGGTAATTTGCAAAAATTTTCATTGGTTTATTATCTTTTATAAAATGAACAGTCTTGTTGATTAGATTGGATGCACACATAAATTACTATAGGGGTGATAGTTATTGTTATTAGTACATGCACGAGACTTGTATGTACTAGCTACACATGCATTTCTTGTACATGTACACTAGTATGTATGAGTTTTCTTGGCTTACTTACTAATAATGTTGGTTATTGGATATGAATGTGTGAACCATGTGTCTTTTCCCTTGTATCATAAAATACTTTAACTTCAGAACGAAGTTTCCTGAAGGGTCGATGTATGTAACAACCCTAAGTAACTAATCAATTGTCATGATTTAAATAATTGTTTAATGTATATTAGTTAATTAATTAATTAATTAATTGTCTTGATTTAATATTTGTTTAATGAATATTAGTTTAATTAATTAATTTATTTATTTCATGATTAAATATTTGGTTAATGAATTTGAGTTTAATAAATTATTAATTTATTAAATGGAGACTTAATGTATCGAATGATGGTTCACTATTTTAGTATGATGTGTATGTTATTCAACATGTTATTTATATCATGCTACTCATTTTGAATTTTATAGAACCATGAATTGTTATTTTGCTGAATATAGAACCGTAAAGAAATTATGATAGAAATTTTATGTTTAAATTTATAAAATTTTAGGTTTTATTAGATAGGACCCTACACTAAGGGAGAGGCTCTGGAAGGAGTGCATAGAGCAGGAACAAGGAATGTGCCAAAACATTACTAGAAAATATTCTAAGTATGAAGTCGTATGAAGGCCGGTCAAGTGCAAGGAGTGCACAAAGGTGAATCTCTTTCAGATTAAGAATCTCAAAAGAGCGCAAAGTGTGCTAGGAAGACACTAGAAGTTCCTTTGAAGGGAGAAGAGGGCTCGATTCCCTTGGAAATCCAAGAAATTGCAAGGCTCGAGAAAGGTAGTGCATGTTTTCACAGAGAGAGCGCAATTTGTGCACTAGTTTCAGATTTATTCCAAGTTTCAAATATCAGAAGGAAAAGCGCAGTTGAGACCCAAAGTAGAAGGTTCACGGGAGGTTCAAAGGCTGAAGCCATTGGATACTTACAATTTCTTCCAATTTGGGAGAACACAAAAGCTCAGGAGGAGGAGTAACAACAACCATTGGATTAGCTGTGAAGAGAATATATTGATTGTCAAATTCCATGTCTAGACACCAGGAGGAACATGCCAAGGAGGAGAGTATATCCCAACCAGTGGATATGAGCACGAAGGATCCACATCCATTGGATCCAAGTAAAATGTACATAATTTATATTACTTTATGTGCACCGGAGAGTGGACTCATTGAATTCCCAAAGTTCTGAAGATCGGGACCATCCATCATCCAGAGGGACAGGTTGTGAAGGATCAGAATATCTAGGAGATATGCGTGGAGCAGAAGAAAAATCATTGAAGTCATGAAGGAAAACAAATTCCAAACCGTTGGATCTGGAAGGGACATGTGGCGAAGATCTGCATGCTTCAAAGAAAATGCACTTCAGAGAAAAGTGGGAGTGGAGTGTGAAAAAATCCCAAAGCCTGAAGGTGCAAAGGAGATTTGCTTCATCGATCATGCAGGGACAGCTGTCACTAGATGCTTCACTTTAGAGATTTGGAGGTGTTCAAATAGTGGGATATCTAAAGTCATGAAGATGTGAACTAAATAGTAGTCGTTGGTATAGAGGAGGATACATGGAAGTAGATCATAGAGTTCATGAGAAAGAACTCTTGAAGCTTTGTATGGAGAAAAGAGAAAAAATTGTAAAATTGCAAAGCAAATCTAGATTGTTGGATCTAGAAGGGTACATGGTGGAGATCTTCGTACTTCAGAGGAAAACACTTTAGTGAAAAGTCTTTTTGGAGTGATCAAAACTCCCGAAGCCCGAAGTAGTGAAGTCCATCATGACCATTGATCTGAGGAGGACATGCGTCACCAGACTGTGGAATTCGGAGAAAAGAGAAATGAGAAAGTGGATTTGTTGACCAAAAGTCGTCTGAAGCTCCAAAAGGTAGGAATCATCCTAACCATTGATTTTGTGGACAAGTTGTGTCATGTATGTCATTTCGGTGATACAACACTTTGGGGAAATTGGAGAGAAAATCCATGAAGAGAAAAAGTCTTGAACTCCTGAAGTCAATAGGAGTCATTGATGAATGGAGGGACACATAGAGCATGGAGTTTTACTTCGGAGAAAAGTCATTTCGGAGGAATTGAGGAGTGAATACATGAGAACTCCCAAAGGCTAAAGCATTGAAGTCCATATGAGTCATGCATTGGGACAGGATGGTTGGAAGATGATACATCACTTCAAAGGATCGACACTCCGGAAGAAAGGGGAGAAAAGGGGCGTTGACTACAATTCTCCTGAAGGGGAATCAAAGGACATATTGATCGTTGATCGAGGTGAGTACGTGGCATTTGATTTGAAGCTTTGTTGAGAAGTACTTTGGGGAAAATGGACATTGGAACAACAAGAACTCCCGAAATAAAATAAGTTCCAAAGTAGATCTCAACTTTTGGTTGTAAAGGGAGCATGGTCCATAGACCTGGTCCGAGTAATTTTGTCAATTTAGGGTTCGGGGAAAAAGGAGGTAGGTGCATTTGAAATGATAGAATTATGAATTTTCAAAGGAGTCAGAATCCATTAATCCAAGGGGATACATGGTGCTTTATCTATATCTCTGGGTATGAAATACTTCAGAGGAAAAGGGTTTTTGGAGTGCTCCAAACTCCCGAAGGCTGGAGTCCTGAAGCGGATCACATCTGTTGGTTGTTGAAGAAATGTGAGTTGTAGATCATGTCTGGGTAATTTCGTAGTTCAGGTAAAATGGATTCAGCTGTAGTCAAAATGGCCGATGTTCGAATTAGAAAAGGGAGTTAGCCTCGGGTCACAACCCGAGGTCACATGAGGAGAGGGGCCTAGCGGTAGAAGGTAGCACCCGCCAGTTTTAAAATTTCTAAAAGAACTAGGAAAAGAGTCGATGGATTACATAGGACCTGCGCCTAAGGAGATAAGGGGCCTATGTTAAATCAATTTGGGGCTATAAGGGTCGTGAAGAGCTGATTCAGCTTAGTGAATTAAACGATCCTAGACTAGGAGGTCGAGAAGCTGCGAGGAGAGAGAGGGGGGTCTTTGTGAAGTGGTATCAAAGCTTGATTTTGTTTGTAGATAACAGAAAAAGGAGGAGACAGAGTGTTGATTCTCTCTGTATATGATTGTTTGCAAGTGTGTAGCAGTCGAGAAGACAACCAGGTGGGTTATAGGAGAAGTTGGAGAAGCTCTTAGTTGCAGGGTAATCCATAGACTTTCTAGGAGGGAAGGAAGAGGTGAAAATGGCTATTGAAGGCCATAAGAGAGGTAGAGAAGGAGACCACCAATAGAAAAAAAAATAATATATGGACAAGGAGATTAGTGAAATCAGAGAAGAAATGGAGAGGTTGACATTGAATATGCAACACGAATCATAGGTACATTAGAGGTATGAGCGGCCCATGAAGCAAAGAGTGAAGTGGCTTGTCTAGAAGTTGTTTTCTAGGCGACAAAAACAAGTGTTGGAAAGGTGCTTGAGGCATGTTGAAACCCTTAGTGACACATAGAAGCTGGTTTGAGTCTGTGAGCCAGAAGTTGGAAAAAAACTCAGTGATGAGGAGAGGAGGTCAAGCAGGGATCTTGTAGACTACCAAGAGGGTAGTAGTGAGCTATTTGATTTCTAGGTGGGAAATAATCTAATATCAATAGAGGATATTATGAATTTCCAAGAGGGAAGTGGTGAATTTTCAAATTTCTAGGTGGGAAATGAGGTGATATTAGTTGATCTCATACATTGCTAGGAGGGGAGAACTGGAATCCTAGATTGCCAAAAGGGAAAGGGATAAGAGATGAGACTATATGAAAGTCTCAGGAGATCATATCAAGAAGGAGTCTTGATGGAGGAAGATCAGAGGAGTATTCTAATCATTTGGGGAATTCATATATTCCTACCAATTATCCCATTAGAGGCCAGTGCACAAATTTCAGGTGCAGGAGAAGGAAAAACAACTAATATTGTCATAGAGGAGGAGAAGGAGAAAACATTAGGATTTTGCCCAGTAGAATAAGAATATCATTCAACATAATTGCTCAGAAATTTCATCCAGGAAGTTGAACAAGGGATGACTGCAGAATTGGATGTGACTGCAGAAGAAGAGCAAGAAGATAACATGGACTTTGATGATCTATACAAAGAACTGGAATCCTTGGAAAGAAGAGTAAATGTGCAGGGTAAGCACACACAACATGTCAATTTGGAAAAATATGGAGAATAATTCTAGTCTGCGGAGTAGCTAGATGAACATGGGAGTGTACTCGCATAGGAACTGGTAGAAAAAAGTATGTCAGAGGAGATAGTTGAGAAACAAAAAATCAGTAAGGAGACTATAGGGTTGAATTTTGTAATAGAATGGCTAGTAAGCTCCACAGGACATCGATACATCATGGTAGATCAAGATAATCTACCCATTGATAAGGAGGAAGTGCACCAGTCTAGTCTGCATGAAGGGAGAAGTGAACCAACAAAACAATTGGAAGAGGTGATTGAGGAGATCAGAAAGCTAATTTTGAGATAAGAACATGAAGTTTTTAGTAGGGAGATGTTGAGTAGAAGAAATTATGCCACAAAAATAGGGAATAAACAACAACAACATCAAAGAAGAGGAGCAAGAGGACAGCTACAAGGGAAATTTTTGGATCTAGGAGGATTTCAACAACAAAACAAAGGAGCTTATGATTTTCCCAGTAGTGGATTATGATGTAGAAGAATCCTTTCCACCTCAACATGCACCATCATTCCAGAACATCAAAGTGCATTCAAGAAGGGGGAGAGGCACCAACCCTCTAATTTTCCCCCAAATTTAAAATTTTAAATGTAAACTTATTGCAATTAAATGAGGTAATGATGGAAGAGCTGAGTCATTCCTTTTTACAGGAAGGAGTTAGTGTCTCCTTTAATGGATAGTTGTAGGATGATCTATATATGATTCATACTAGATGTGAATTCAATGTAATCTTCCTCAGTAGATAGGCATTGTAAATGGTGATTAAACACCACTAGAGTAGTTGGAGGGAAAAAGATCAATGAGCCCTCTTGTTTTTCAGTTGTAACGTATGACTAGTAGAGGTTGTTGAAGGTAGACAGAAAAATGATTGTAATCCAAGGAGAGGAGAGGAGACGAGACTCTGTTGTAGTCTGGGGTTTTGTACACATTGTAAACAAACATTCATATTAAGAGAAAGGGAAGTATTTCCTTCCTATGAGTTTTCTGTGTGTTTATGTGTTTTATGAATGATCATCTGTGTGTGTTTATGAATTTATGTTGTAGATGCATGAGATAGGTTTCCATCTACAGGGATAGACAGAATTCTCTGTTTGTGAGTTTGTTGGACTATTTTTGGGTTCTTTAGGCTAAATGCAAGGAGTGAATGACAGAGTGTTGAAGACTCTATGAGCCAACGCAACGAGTGCGTATCTAAAATCTACTTCAAGTTCAGAGGAGAACGTGCTAGGTGGGCACATCAGAATATTCAGAAACTCAGGAGGAGCCTCATGGTTACTGAATACCTTTCAAGGAGATGTTTGTGTAGGAGAAGGAACATAATAAAGAGTTGTTAAACATTTTGTAGAACTATGCCAGGAGGGCATTGAGAAGGTGAAAAGAGTGCATAGGACCAACACATTCTAAAGTGTTGGGGGAAGTAGCGGAAACCCAAATTTACTAAACACTCTGAGGGAGAGGATCTAAAAGGAGTGCATAGAGCAAGCACAAGGAATGTGCTAGAAGATTACTAGAAAATATTCTAAGTCTAAAGTCATATGAAGGCCAGTCTAGTGCAAGGAGTGCACAGAGGCGAACCTGTTTCAGGTTTGGAAGCTCAAAAGACGGTAGAGTGTGCCAGGAGCGAAACAAAAGTTCCTTTTAAGGGAGAAGAGGAGCCGAGTCCCTTGGAAATATGATAAATTACAAGGATAGGGAAAGGTAGTGCAATTTTTCACAGAGAGAGCACAAGGTTTGCGCCAGAGTTAGACTTATTCCAAGTTTCGAAGATCAGAAGGAGAAGCACAGTTGAGACCCAAAGTAGCAGGTTTGTAGGAGGTTGAAAGGATGAAACCTTTCGATACTTACAATTTCTTCCAATTTGGGAAAATGCAGAAGCTCAGGAGGAGGAAAAACAAGAGCCATTTGATAGGTTCTGAAGAGAATATTTGGATCGTCAAATTCCATGTCCAGACACTAGGAGGAGCACATTGAGGAGGAGTTTAGATCCCAACCATTGAATCTAAGGATGAAGGATCGACATCCATCAAATCTAGGTGAAGAGCATGGAATTTAAATTCTTTTATGTGCACTAGAGATTGGATTCACTGAAGTCCCGAAGTGAATCGGGACCATCCATCATCTGGAGGGACATGTGGTGAAGGATCAGAAGTTGTGGGAGATCTGCATGGAGGAGAAGAAAAATTTCCAAATTCCCAAATGCAGAAGTAATCCAGACCGTTGGATTCAGATTGAGTGTAGTGTACAAAACTCCTGAATCTCAAAGTTGCAAAGTAGATCTAGGTCATCGATCCTGCAGGGACAAGTATCGCTAGATCCTACACTTCGGAATAGAAACACTTCATAGGTTTGGAGGTGTTCAAAGAGTGGGATCGCCAATGTCCTAAAGTTGCGAAGTAAATCATAGTCATTGGTATAGAGGAGGATATGTTGCAGCAGATAGGAGATTTCATGAGAAGGAACTCCTTAAGCTTTGTGTGAAGCTAAGATAAAACTTCACGAAGTTGCGAATCAAATCAGGACCGTTGGATCAAGAAGGGTGTGCAGCAAAGATCTACATACTTTGAAGGAAAACACTTTGGTGAAAATTTTGTGTGGAGTGATCAAACTCTTGAAGCTTGAAGTAACGAATTCCAATGTGACCATTGATGTGAGGAGGAGACACATCACCAAATCATGGAATTTAAATAAAAGAGAAAGGATAAAGTGGATTCATTGACCATAAGTCATTCAAAGCTCCAAAATGGAGGAATCATCCTAGCCATCAATTATGTGGACATGCGGTGTCATGTCTGCAACTTCAGTGATACAAAACTTTGATGAAATCAGAGAGAAAAGCCCTGAAGATAAAAATTCTCCAAATCCCAAAGTTAACAGGAGTCATTGATGCACGGAGGGGCATGTGGAGTGTGGAGTTTTAATTCATAGAAAAGTTACTTTGGAGGAATTGAGAAGTCAACACACGATAAGTCCCGAAGGCTGAAGCATCGAAGTCCATCTGAGTCATTTGTTGGGACAAGACACGTGGAAAAATATGTCACTTTGGAGGACTGACACTATGGGAGAAAGGGGAGCAAAGGGGAATTGACTGCAAGTTTCCCGAAGGGAAATCAAAGGACATCTTGACCATTGATCGAGGTGAGTATGTGGTATTTGATTCGTAGCTTTGCGTAGAAGTACTTTGGGGAAAAAGGACATTGGAACATCCAGAACTCCAAAACATTGATTTTTCAAAGTAGATCACATTTGTTGGTTGTAAAGGTACATTGAGACATAGATATGTTCTGAGTAATTTCATCGATTCATAGATTGAGGAAAAAAGAGGTAGGTGCATTCAAAATCGTCGAAGCCCGAATTTCCAAAGGAATTAGGAGTCGTTGATATAGGAGGACACATGGAGCTTCATCTATAGATTTGGTTATGGAATACTCCATTGGAAAAATTTGTTTGGAGTGCTCAAAACTCCCAAAGCTTGGAGTCCTGAAGCGGATCACAATAGTTGGTTGTTGGAGGAACGTGAGTCATAGATCCCGTCTGGGTAAGTTTGTAGTTCAGGGTTCAGGTAAAAATGCTTCAGCTCTAGTCAAAATGACTGAAGCCCAAATTTGCAAATGGAGTTATCCCCAGGTGACATCCCAAGGTCATATTAGGAGAGGGCCCTAGCGATAGGAGCTAGCACCTGCCATTTTTGAAATTTCTTAGAGTGTCTAGAAAAGAGCCTGCAGGTTACATAGGACATGCGCCTAAGGAGAAAAGGGGCCTACGTTAAATAATTTTGGGGCTAGTAGGGTCTCGAAGAGTTGATTCGACTCACTAAATTGAAAAATCATAGACAGGGAGGTCGAGCATCCCCGAGGATAGAGAGGTGGTTCTGCATCAATGTAGTTCATTGCATAGTTGAGTTCTTCAACACTTGTGCAATGAGTGCCCTGTTTCCATTTTATTCTATTGTTTGACTCAAAGATAGCACCTAATGACCATCAAAACTCAAAACCTTGGAGGTTGCAAGGTTACAAAATGAGATTTAGTTTCATTTTTACATAACTTGTACATATTCCTATGCTGAAGTAACTTTTATATCACCTTCAAACTTTCTTATCTCATCTAATTTTTGTCTGCCATGATGAGACCCATTTATGCAAAAAATGACACTTATAGAACTTACGTAGCATGCCCACATTGCGCAATTTCTATGTCTTGATTATCTTCAATGCTAACTGTCACAGTTTTCACTTTGGGTTTTCTATGTTATGTATTTGATGTAACTAATTTCAACACACTATAGCTTGCAATTTTTCATAATAGATTCGAAATTAGGGTTTGGGTTTTATCCCCCTACTTATGATGACAAAATGTCAAAAAGGAAAAAACTGAATATTTCCATCTCAATGATCTTATACTTCATCTACTTATGCAAGTAAGTATAACTTTCCCTTATCCTCATGATGAATCTCAATTTGGTGTAGTCTTTGCTTCAGAGCTTTGTTTTCTTTCTTTAAAGACAAGTTATGTTGGTAAATGTGCTTGATCTTCTTGTGCAAAGGTAAAGACCTATTTACCATTTTTTTTATGTTATCAATGGCCTCATGACACTGGTTAATGATTTCAAAGGAATCCTTCATGTCTACTATTTCTTCCTCCCTCAATTGTATGATAGTACATTTTGCTTCCCTTAACTTATTTTTTATCCTTTTAATTATACTCTCACCTTCTCTAGGTGAGGTATCTATCTTTAAAATTGTTGCAGGCTCATCGTCTGTTGATGGTTCTCTTTCATACCTTTTCATTAAATCTGATTACTTAGCTTCATATATGGTTAGAGGAAAACTGGGCTTGGAAACCTCTACTACTTCATGGCTCTTTTCAAATGATTTATTTTCCTTTTTCCTCTTGGAGTTGTCAGGAATTAATGGCATTGTCTTTTTAAATAATAATGTGGTTTCCTTCTTTGATTTAGGATTACTAATAGCATCTTCAATAATCATTTTATTCATTTCTCTATTTTCAAACTGTAATTGTGTTATAGTATGATGGGATTTCTCAAGTTGATCCTGCAACTGCATGATTGTCTTTTCCTTTTCATCTAAGGGTATCTGATCCTTGTTAAATTATTGATTTGTATGATCAACATGATGTTTTTCCATGATGGGTAGTCTCTTCGTTGTTGACCTTGTGAGAGGTTTTCTAGGTTTCAATATCTCAACAAATTCAGGGGTGAATCGTAAATTTCTACCATTATTTTGGTTTTCTTGCTTACTGGAGGTTGTATAATATCTTTTCCTTTTCCACTTTCTTGATCTCTTGAAATATTTTCCTTCCTTTTACTGGAACTCTCAGGGGATAATATGGTTGTTCTTTCAGCTAATGAGGGAGTATCCTATTTGTCCCGAGGGTTACAAAAAATCTCTACTTCTATCCCTACTGAAAATAAGAAAGAATCCCATTCTTTATCTGTTTCCTAAGTTCCTCTTACAACAATAGATTAATCAGAGAAAAGTGAAATAAACTAGGCTCAATCTAATTTTTTTTTTCTTGGACCCTGTCTGACATCTTGCCAAGACTTCTATAGAGATAAAAGGGTAAATTTAAGGGTTTTTTTACCAGTAAAAAGCATTAATAACCTAATGTGATATTGATACACTCTGTTCAACCTACCCTCACAAGTAAAATATTTATAAACAACCCTTAGTAACTTTCCATAATGCTCTTATATCAACTCCCTAGGCACTGTAGCACTGAAATTTTGATTCTTGTATTCAGGTTTTAAGAAATCATGGTAAAAATGAGATCAAGGGGCATACCTTTGAACTAATATTCTCCTTAGGATGGGATCTTAGTTGCAATAGAGATTGATTCTTCAGTCAACTAAAATTGAAGATCACCTATCTTTTTGTTGACCCCATTGAAGTTGAGGGAAAAATGTTTGGTCACTTGCATATTATAACCCTGGAGTTTTTTGCAAAACCAAACACACCCGACCTTCTCAAAATATTCCCTAATTGCAGGATCAGAATTGATGAGACGCAAACCTTGGGGTTCAAATCTAACAATATTTCCACCTTTATTGTACTTATTATGCTCTGGAGTTGACATGCTGGCAAGTACACAGTAATCCAACTGTGAAAATGAAGAATGAAATCACTTTAAAAGGTTCGTACACTTCACATGGTGACCACACATGACTTAAATGACTCACATAATCATGATCATGACCCATCATGAAATGACACTCCTAACCCTTTACACAACTTTATGTTGATTAAGGTTGGTTGTCATTGATGTCAACCCTTGAAGAAAGACCTGTAGCACAAAGGTTTGGGTAATGGACCCAATATTGTTTGATGTAAATATGACTCATTGTTGTTTTTTCATGGTTTATAAGAAGTAAATATGGATGAACTCCAAAATGGTCCCCTTATGGTAAAAGCCCTACGGGAAGACACTTTGTGGAGTAAGAGAACCCATGCTTAATTGTGGAATATTGAGATGAAGGAAAGTGAATTTGTCAGAGAAAATATACTAGATGGATAGTTCTTGTCATGCCATTTGCAGGGTATGTGGAACATCACATAATTCCTCACTGCTAGAGAGTTATGGCCATGAGAAGTTGGAGACCCCAGGTTTGGGTAATGGACCCAAGTTTGTTTGATGGGTAACGGTATGTGTTATGATATATTTTTAGATAATACTATTCTATATGGATAGTACATGTCATGCCATTTCTGGTGGTATGTAGAAAATCACATCACTCCTCATGGTTTGAGAGTTATGGACTTACGAAGTTGGAGGACCCTCATATGTCATCTAGAAGCCCCAAAAGGCCAAAGTAATCAAAGTGGTTTAAGAGATTTTAAAAGGTAAATAATAAAGTGAAGTGATGAGTGTATT
>JZKD02S1749970.1:428206-459590 GCA_000966675.3 Picea glauca
TATATATATATATATATATATATGATGCAGGAGCACCTCAAGCAAGCCAGTGCGGAAGCCAAAAGGCAGTTGGACAAGTGCCAGCGCAGATTTTGAAATTACCTTGAAGTTGATGCGCAATCTTAAATGAAGTCATTAAGAAGGAGCACACTTGTATAATGTAAATGGACCTTGAGAGATTTTCTCTCGTCCTTAGTAGGTAGAAGGCATTTATGGTAGTTAATGTAAAGTAGATAGAATTCAATTCTAGATTAGATAGTTTTAGAGCACAAGAGGGAAACAAGATATAGACACCCTCATTGTGTATTATAACATTAGCATGAAAAATTATTGAGAAGAGCATAGCGGAGAAGAAGAGAGCTGTGTAGCAGACTCCATGTACAAAAGTTTTGAATTAATACAAAAAAAGTTGTGATTCAGACTCATGGTGTTCCTCTAGTCTCTGTGTATGCATCTTTGAATGTTATGCTCATGGTTGTTTTACTCTTTTTGTCATGCAATTGTTTTTATGCTATGTATGCATGATTTCTTGTTGAATGTTTGAAATCTGAGAGGAAAGGGTAATGAAATGAGTTTCAATTGTTTCTCTATCTAAGCAAGAGTTCCTACAAGGAGTGTAGTTGAAGTGTCGGCAAGGAGTGCGTTGACAAAAGGTTCAGAGGTTTGTCTCTGTAAGCTCAGGAGAGATAGCTTTTTTTCTCATTTCCACAGAAGTGTAGTCAGGCACAGGAGCCATGCAAGGAGTGCACTGGCCAAGTGAAGTCTCAGGGTTGCAACCCTGAGTGAAGGATTTATAGACTGTTGTTGCAGGTGTGTGCGGAGTCAAAGAAGTCAAACACTTGAAAGTGTTCGAAAATCGGCCGCAAGGAGTGTGTGCGAGTGTTTTCTAAAAGACTCAGAGTTGTGGAAAGTTCAGAAGGATATGAAGTCTTTAAAATTCATTGAAGGAAGGCATAGCGACGTCGAACCTAGGAGGTTCTCAAAGGAAGAGACGGACAGTTGAAATTCTGGGTGGAGAATCCGCGAAGTCCCATGAGCCGTTAGATCTCACGGAGAAGCAAAGGAGTTACAACAAAAGCGTCGAAGGGTTCTAAGCTCAGGGGGAGTATGACCTGGGTTCTAAGCTCAGGGGGAGTAGGACCATAGATCTAAGCCACAAGGGCCGTTGGATTTACACGTGGATATTGGTATTGGGTTTTCGTGGGTGGAAGTCCCGTAAACCTTGCAAGGGGAATCGCGATATTCCGAATTGCGAAGTCCCAAAAGTAAAGAGGATTTGTGTGGGCCACAGAGGAGTCAGTGAGTGGATAGGTGGCACACTATTGACATGGAGTCCAACTCCATTGACCATTTCGGAAGTCCAAAATCCTGATGGAGTAAAGGGGCATTGAAGGGTCAACCGTGCGAGTGCGTCAAAAAAATTGGCAAATCGGTATTCGGGAGTCGCAGGGAACAAGTTTCTTGACATCGCGACTGCCGAAATCACGATAAGGGAAGTCTTGAAAAGGAAAAGTAAAGGTTAGCATTGACTGTTTCAGGTTTCAGGAATTTGAGAGACCAACGCTCGACCACCGGATTCGTGAAAGCGCGAAACCCAATCTCCCAAGTGCAAAGAGGGGATCCCATGATAGTTTACTTTGGGTGCAAATTTCCCGACGGGGAAATAGAAGAGCCGTTTTAGATTTCTTTGAGACAATGGCAGAGGAAAGATCCTGTGCTAACGTGGACCTTTTGACCTCCGAGTTGTGGCGGGAGTGTGTGTTGGCGTCAGTTTGGTATCAAAGCATAGAAAGTTTCTGTTCTGTCTGTCGAAGAGAAAAAGAAAAGTCACCATGCTTCCAAGGAGAAGTGATAAGCAAACACCTGATCCACCAGAGGGTAGGGAAATGCCAAGGAGAAGGGGTAGGCAGATGACTGATCTAGCCATAGAGAGAGAGATGCGTGATCTACGAGCTAGACTCGAAGACATGGAGACAACACAAAGGCATACAATCAATGCTAGGGATCTTAGTGATTCCGAAAGTGAGGTTGAGGATGAACATGAAGAAGAAGTTGCAGCTCAAGATGCAACAAACGAACATTTTATCAGAGCTATTTCAAGAATGGGTGCAAGAGCGAAGATGGACATTCCAGTTTATGAGGGAAATCTGGATGCAGAGGAGATTTTAGACTGGATTAGAGTTCTAGACACATACTTTGACTATGAATATGTCGAAGAAGACAAGAAAGTCAAGCATGCTGTCACAAGATTGAAGGGACATGCAACATTGTGGTGGGATGAACTACAAGCTAACAGACGTTGCAAGGGTAAGCAGAAGATCAAAAGTTGGGACAGAATGATCGCGAAGATGAAGGCGAAATTCATCCCCAGAGATTATCAAATTACTCTGTTTAGGAGGATGCAGAACTTGAGACAGAAGTTGATGACAGTGAAAGAATACATTGAAGAATTCTATAAGCTGAACATCAGGACAGGTCATCGGGAGAGCGATGATGAAAAGGTTGCTAGATATCTGAATGGTCTGAGATATGACATTCAAGATGAGATGAGCATGGTAACCATCCGAATGGTGGAATATGCTTATCAAATGGATCTAAAGGCTGAAGAGAAGCTAAGACGAAAACAGGGCCAGAGAGGCCGAGGCAAAAGTCAACCAAGAGGCAAATCAGTTGCCCAGGATAAATATCAGAAGCCTAAGGAGGACTGGAAGAAAGCTCAGACTCAAATTGAGAGAGGTGGAAGTTCACAGAGAGGGAAACATATTGAGCAGAGAGGAGATTATGATGATAACAATACTTTTCCTTGTACTAGAGGTAGGGGAAGAGGAAGAGGTGGAGTAATAACATGCTTCACATGTGGAAAGAATGGGCACAAGTCTTACGAGTGTCTAGACAAAAAGAAGGAGAGTGGAGAAACTCACATCGCCAAAGCACAAAGGTAGGATGTTGAGGTAGAAGACGTTGAAGGTGGAAGATCGTTGATGATGCGAAAAGCTCTTTTGACACCAGAGAAGGAGGTGGAGAGTTCAGTCCAAAGAACTAGACTTTTCCGGACTTCTTGAAAGACCAAGGACAAGGTATGCAAGGTCATCATGGACAGTGGTAGCACGAATAATCTTGTTTCTACAGATATGGTAGAAAAGTTGGAGCTAGATACGATTGATCATCCAAGCCCATACAAAATCTCATGGCTACAAAAAGGACATCAGGTAACTGTCACTAAACAATGTTTAGTTTAATTTAATATAGGAGGATATAATGATAAGATATTATGTGATGGCAATATGACAGGAATGTGATTCATGATGGGAGAATGAACATGTACACCCTAGAAAAGAATGGGAGAACTCATATGTTGCTTCCAATTAAGGATAAGGAGGTGAAACCTGAAGTAAGAAACACAGTACTTCTCATGAGTGGGAAGGAACTTCTCACAGAGGTCAAGAAGAAGGAGGAACTGCAGTTCATTGTGGTCAGGAAACCAAATATTTTTTTGACCAACACAAGGGTGGATGATTTACCAGAAGAGATTTAGGAACTGTTGGAAGAGTTCGCTGACATAGTAGTGGACAAATTACCTCGTTCGTTGCCACCGATCAGAAGTGTGAGTCATAATATTGATCTCATACCAGGACCTAGTTTACCAAACAAATCCACGTATAGATTGACGTCGCAAGAGAATGAAGAGGTTAAGAGGCAAGTCCAGGAGTTGTTGGACAATGGTTTGGTCAGAGAAATCTTGAGTCCATGTGTTGTTCCAATAGTACTCAGTCCAAAGAAAGACGGAGGCTGGAGGATGTGTACTGACTCGAGGGTGATTAACAAGATAACCATCAGGTATAGATTTCCATTGCCAAGGATGGATGATCTGATGGACTGCTTGAGTGGAGCAAAGTACTTTTCAAATATTGATTTGAAAAGCAGTTATCATCAAATCTTCATGAGAGAAGGTGATGAGTGGAAGACAGCCTTCAAAACAAATGAAGGATTGTATGAATGGCTTGTTATGTCATTTGGATTAACAAATGTGCCAAGTACCTTCATGAGGTTGATGAACGAATTCCTAAAGGAGTTCATCGAAAAATTTGTTATCATCTATTTGGATGACATACTGGTTTACAATAAAACAGTGGCAGAGCATCTGAAGCATTTGGCTATAGTGATGAAGAGACTACAACAGGAGAAACTGTTGATAACCATGAAGAAGTCCTCATTCATGAAGAAAGAACTCATTTACTTGGGATTTGTTATTTCTGTAGACAAATTGAGGATGGATCCAGATAAGGTGGAAGTGATCAAGAATTGGCCATCACCGAAGAATATCTTTGAGGTGAGAAGTTTTCATGGATTGGCTAGTTTCTATAGAAAATTCATCGGCAATTTCAGTGGAATTAGTGCAACAATGATGGATACAGTGAAGAAAAGACACAAGTCTTTTCACTAGACAGAAGAGGCTGAGAAAAGCTTTAATCTATTGAAGAGGAAGATTACAAAACAACCAGTTTTGGTGTTGTTGGATTTCCAGAAAACATTTCAAGTGAAATATGATGCAAGTGGATTTGCAATCGGGGTAGTCTTGAGTCAGGAAGACAGGCCAATAGCATATTTCAGCAAGAAGCTAAATGAAGTGAAAGTGAAATACTCCACTTACGATAAGGAGTTCTATGCTATCATACAGGCATTGAAGAAATGGAGGCATTACTTGATCCCGAAAGAATTTGTCCTATACAGTGACAATCATGCACTGCAGTTTGTGACTCAACAGGAAAAGTTGAATCAGAGACATGTTAAATGGGTGGAATATATGAAAAATTTCACTTTTGTGATTAAACATATTTCTGGTACTGCTAACAAAGTTGTTGATGCTTTGAGCAGGAAGTGTTTGCTATTGCAGTAGTTCAAAGTCAAAACGTTAGGTTTTGATGATCTCAGGAACATGTATGCAGATTATAAGGATTTTAAAGAGGCGTATGAAGCAACTGAGAATCCAATTCTCAGGGATAGAAGCCAATGGGCAGAATACATGATCCAGGAAGGATTACTGTTTAAGGGTAATCAACTATGTATTTCGAAATGCTCCATGAGGGAGAATCTGCTGAAGGAGAAACACAATGGAGGATTGGCAGGGCACTTTGGTCATGACAAGACGTTCGCAAAGCTGAATGAGTCATATTTTTGGCCAGGAATGCAAGCAAATGTCAAGATATTCGTGGACAGATGCAGAATTTGTCAGCATTCAAAAGGAAGAAAATAGAATGCGGGGTTTTATCAACCATTTCCCATACCAGAAAGGTCGTGGGATGCAATTAGCATGGATTTCATATTGGGGTTGCCAAGAACACAAAGAGGTTTTGATTCAATATTTGTGGTGGTGGATAGGTTTTCCAAGATGGAACACTTCATTCCATGTCAGAAAACCAGTGACGCAACTCACATTGTGAATTTGTTTTTCAAAGAAGTCATTCGACTTCATGGCTTACCAAGAAGCATAGTTTTGGATCGAGATACAAATTTCATAGGGCACTTATGGAGTACCTTATGGAAGAAGCTGGGAACTAACTTGTCTTTTAGTTTGGCTTATCATCCTCAGACGGATGGACAGATAGAAGTAGTAAACAGAAGTCTGGGAGACTTGCTGAGAAGCTTGGTGACAGAACAACACAGCCAGTGGGATAGCATATTACCACAGGCAGAATTTTCTTATAACAAATTAGTTAACAGGAGCACCGGGCAAACTCCATTTCAGATTGTCTATGGCATGCAACCAAGAGGAATTTCTGAATTGAGGAATTTAGAATAGATTTCAACTAGGAGCGCTAGTGCAGAAGATTTCACAGAGGTGATGAAGGAACTTCACAGCCAAGTGAAGGAGCGATTGCAGAATTCAAGCCAGGAATATAAGCGTAGAGTAGATCAACACAGAAGACAACTTCAGTTTGAGGTTGGTGACTTGATTCTGGCACATTTGAGAAAGGAAAGGTTCCCGAGAGGAACATATAATAAATTGAAGATGAATAAAATCAGACCATGTAGGGTCTTGAAGAAATTTGGGGCGAATGCTTACACGATTGAATTACCTGATGGGATCGGAATTTCTCCGATATTCAATATCTCAGATTTGTACCCATATAAAGTTGAGAAACCAGGGATAGGAAATGAGAAGCTAGTGATTCAATGGACAAAGTATATGCCATTTGCAGATAAGCCGCAGATGGAGCACATACTGGATAAAAGAGTAAGCAAGAAGACCAGGCGAAAGCAATACTTTGAGTATTTGGTCAAGTGGAGAGGCCATCCAGTTGAAGATGCCAGTTGGGAGACTGAATCGGAGATCCAGAAGCATGGACACACAGTGCATGAGCTCATGGATAGGAGCCCATGAATTTTTTCAAGCCAGAGAGTATGATGCAGGAGCACCTCAAGCGAGCCAGCATGGAAGCCAAAAGGCAGCTGGACAAGTGCCAGCGCAGATTTTTAAATTGCCTTGAATTTGATGTGCAATATTAAATGAAGTCATTAAGAAGGAGCGCACCTATATAATCTAAATGGAACTTGAGAGATTTTCTCTTGTCCTTAGTAGGTAGAAGGCATTTATGGTATTTAATGTAAGGTAGATACAATTCAATTCTAGATTAGAAATTTTTAGAGAATAAGAGGGAAACGAGATATAGACACCCTCATTGTGTATTGTAACATTAGCATGAAAAATTATTGAGAAGAGCATAGAGGAGAAGCAGAGAGCTGTGTAGCAGACTCCATGTACAGAAGTTCTGAATTAATACAAAGAAAGTTGTGATTCAGACTCATGGTGTTCCTCTATTCTTTGTGTATGCATCTTTGAATGTTATGCTCATGGTTGTTTTACTATTTCTATCATGCAATTGCTTTTATGCTATGTATGCATGATTTCTTGTTGAATGTTTGAAATCTGAGAGGAAAGGGTAATGAAATGAGTTTCAATTGTTTCTCTATCTAAGCAAGAATTCCTGCAAGGAGTGCAATTGAAGTGTCCACAAGGAGTGCGTTGACAAAAGGTTCAAAGGTTTGTCTCTGTAAGCTCAAGAGAGATAGCTTTTGATCTCATTTCCACAGAAGTGCAGTCAGGCACAGGAGCCGTGCAAGGAGTGCACTGGCCAAGTGAAGTCTCAGGGTTGTGAACCTGAGTGAAGGATTTAGAGACTGTTGTTGCAGGTGTGCGCGGAGTCAAAGAAGTCAAACACTTGAAAGTGTTCAAAAATTGAACGCAAGGAGTGCGTGCGAGTGTTTTCTAAAAGACTCAGAGTGATAGAAAGTTTAGAAGGATCTGAAGTCTTCAAAAGTCATTGAAGGAAGGCGTAGTGACGTCGAACCCAGGAGGTTCTCAAAGGAAGAGACGGACGGTCGGAATTCTCGATGGAGAATCTGTGAAGTCCCGTGAGCCATCAAATCTCATGGAGAAGCAGAGGAGTTACAATGAAAGCGTCGAAGGGTTCTAAGCTCAGGGGGAGTAGGACCATAGATCCAAGCCACAAGGGCCGTTGGATTTACACGTGGATATTGGTATCGGGTTTTCGTGGGTGGAAGTCCCATAAACCTTGCAACGAGAATCGTGATATTTTGAATCGCGAAGTCTCGAAAGTAAAGAGGATTTGTGTGGGCCACAGAGGAGTCAGTGAGTGGACAGGTGGCGCACTATTGACATGGAGTCAAACTCTGTTGACCATTTTGGAATTTCGTGGAGAGTGAAGTTCTGAAAACTTTGCATTAGGATTCGCGATATTGTGAATTCCGAAATCCCAATGGAGTAAAGGGGCGTTGAAGGGTCAATCGTGCGAGCGTGTTGAAAAAATCGACAAATCAGGATTTGAGAGTCAAGGGGAACAAGTTTCTCGACACTGCAATTGGCGAAATTGTGATAAGGGAAGTCCTGAAAAGGAAAAGGAAAGGTTAGCGTTGACTGTTTCGGGTTTTGGGAATTCGAGAGACCAACGCGCGACCACCGGATTCGCGAAAGCATGAAACACGATCACCCAAGTGCAAAGAGGGGATCCTATGATAGTTTACTGTGGGTGCATATTTCCTGACAGGGAAATACAAGAGCCATTTTAGAGTTCTTTGGGACAGTGGTAGAGGAAAGATCTTGTGCTGACGTGGACCTTTCGACCTGCGGGTTGTGGAGGGAGCGTGCGTCAGCGTCAATATATATACACACACACCCACACATTCTTCTTGATCATTTCCTTGGTTTCTTATTAAAATTTTACTTTTAATGATCGTAATCAACCATCTACCAAATGAAATTGTAGTCCTTCATATAATTAACTATGTAAATAATTGAATATTCTAGAAAAACAAATCATGGTAACTATAATTCTAGACTTGAAATCCAATGTGAATTTGTGTGAAAGGACGAATTTAGTTATTGTGTGCACAATATGACAATAATCTAGATATGGGAGGGAATTGAATTATTGACCTTTGTTTCTACCTTGGATAACCAAATTATGAAACCTAAAAGTTTTGGTTCTGTGTGTATTGCGTCAAGTGACACAGAACCCTCCCTAGACCCGCAGGTTGGGATCCGCATAGGATCTTTTCTTTTTAGTGCTTGAGAGCTTGATTGGCTCTTTTATTTCCCTTTCGAGAAATCAACACCCACAACAAACCTTGAGGAAACTCCTCTTTTATTTTTGTATACCGGATTTCATGATTTTGTGAATCTCGTGGTCGAGCGCCTTATCTCTTGGACCTCCGAAAGCCCAAAATACTAGTACTTGCCTTTCCTGATGTCAATTTTGGATTTTAGGCTTTCGCGAATTCAGGAGTTGCGATGATGTGCAACTCTGCTCTCAACCCCTGGAGTCCCGAACTTCTAACTTCTGATTTACCAAAATGCAAATGTTCTGGTCCTCCCTTCCTCTTCACGGTTTCGAGATTTCAACCACCGAAAAGTGCTTCCACTATGTCCTCAGGGCTCTCGAACCTCTGAAACCTAAAATGTTGAAATGGATTCTTCTAAAATCCTTTCAGACTTTCTCATACTGGGAGTTCGATATGCTAAGGATCGAATACTCTATCACCTCCGTCTTCTGGTCTCTGAAGTTCTGAAATACCGAAATGGTATTTCTCCTCCTCTACTTTCGTGAACCTCGATAGGAAGTCTCCTGTCCTTCCATGTGTCACCTTCTCCTTGTTTCAGGTTTCCAAGTATCAGGAGTTTGAAACTCTCGACCCCAGCCTTATGTCACTACCATCCCCGATTTCCCAAATTTTGAAACACCTATACTTGCTTCCACACACGAAAACCTCCTTTTCACGTTTCGGGGATTTAATCAGCCAAAGATTTGGCTTACACTTTGAACTTTCAAACCCCGAATTTCTGAAATGATATGACATCCCAATAAGTCAATATCAATGGCCCTTATCCATCTTACATCTCTTGTATATCCTACGACTCTCACTATTCCAGGAATTCTTCTCGGAGAATTCTGACCGTCCAAATTTCTTCTTGTAAGATCTCTGGTTCTAAATTGACCCTGCGACTCTCTTCTGGAACCTATCCTTTGCATGATGGCTAAAGTTCCCTTCTGCTCCTCAAACACCTTGAAGATTCTAACTCTCTTGAGCTTTCCTTCACCAACTTAAATCTCTTATGAGATTTCTGCACGCACTCCTTACGACACTTCTTCAAATATTCCTAAATATTTGAATCTCTTGACTCTATGCAACTCTACAACAACAGTCCTTCAATCTCTCAACCTTAGTCTATGTGTCCTAAGGTCTCAACTATCCTGTGCACACCTTTCATGGCTTCTGTGCTTATCTTTCACTTCAGTTAAAATGAGAACAATGGTATCCCTCTTGAGCTTTCAAAGATGAACTCTGAATCTGTCAACGCACTCCTTACGGATGCTTCACTGCACTCCTTGCAGGAACTTTTACTCAAGAAGAGAAACAATTGAAACTCATTCCCTTACTCTCTCAGACTTCAAATACTTAATATGAAATCATACATATATAGCATAAAATAAAATGTACAACAGAAAGAGTAAAACAACCATAAGCATACCATTCAGTATGTATACATAGAAAGTATTAGAACACCATGAGTTTGAATCAAAGCTTCATATATATTAATTTCAGAACTTCTGAACATGGGTCCTTCTACACAGCTCTCTGCTACAACTCTTGTCTATGCTCTATGATATTCTTCCTAATGTTACAAATGATACCAGATGAGGGTGTCTATAGTCGCTTTTACCTCCAGCTCCTAAAACTGTCTAATCTAGAATTTAAATCTACCTACTTTCGTTAACTATGCATAAATGCCTTTTCATTCTACAGATGAGAGGGAATCGTTCAAGATATGTTTACAATATGGAAGTACACCCTTCTTAAATATTACATTAAATTCTGCACATCCAAACTTTCAAAATATTTCTAAAAATTTCGACATGTGCCAAAAATGTGATGGCGTTTGTCCCACGCTCGCTTATTGCTGGTGATGCTCCTGCATCATACTCCCACACTTGAAAATTTTCATGGACTCTTGTTCATGAGCTCTTGCACTGTCTGTCCATGCTTCTGAATTTCTGCTTCATTCTCCCAGCTGGCATCTTCAACTGGATGTCCCTTCTACTTTACTAAGTATTCAAAATACTCTTTTCTCCTTGTCCTCTTGCTGACTCTCTTGTCAAGTATACTCTCCATCTATGGCTTTTCAGCTACAAGAATTTTGTAGACCATTGAACCTCTGTCTGTCCACTATCTTCTTCAGCTTTGTAAGGGTACAAATATGAGATATTGAATATTGGTGAAATTCTGATCCCATCGGGTAATTCGATCTCATATGAATTTGCCCCAAATTTCCTTATGATCCTGCATGGTCCAATCTTTTTCATTTTCAATTTATTATACGTTTCCCTTGGGAAGATTTCCTTTCTCAAGTTTGAAAGAATCAAATCACCAAATTTGAACTGAAATGGTCACCTGTGTTGATCTGCTCTGTGCTTATACTCCTGGCTTGAATTCTACAATCGCTCCTTCACTTGGTTGTGAAGTTCCTTCATTGCCTCTGCAAAATCTTCTGCACTAGCACTTCTAGTTTCATTATGTTCTGAATATTTCAATTCAGAAACTCCCCTTGGTTGTATTCCATAAACAATATGAAATGGACTCTGCCCTGTGCTTCTGTTGATCGAATCATTATAAGAAAATTCTGCCTGTGGCAGAATGTGATCCCATTTACTGTGGTGTTCAGTCACTAGCCTCCTTAGTAAATCTCCCAAGCTTTTGTTTACAACTTTTGTTTGCCCATCCATCTGAAGATGATATGCTGAGCTAAATAAAAATTGTGTTCCCAGCTTCTTCCATAAAGTCCTACAGAAATGTCCGACAAACTTAGTGTCTCGATCTAAAACTATGATCCTTGGTAAGTCATGAAGTTTGACGACTTCTTTGAAAAATAGGTTCGCGATATGAGTCACATCACTAGTTTTCTAACATGGTATAAAGTGTGCCATTTTATAAAATCCGTCTACCACCACAAATATTGAATCAAACCCTCTTTGTGTTCTCGACAACCCTAATATAAAATCCATGCTCACTGCATCCCATGGTCTTTCAGGTATGGGTAATGGCTGATATAACCCTGTGTTCTATTTTATTCCTTTTGTGTGCAGACAAATTCTGCATCCCTCCACGAATATTTTGACATATGTCCTCATCCCTGGCCAAAAATATGATCCATTTAATTTCAAGAATGTTTTATCATGACCGAAATGTCCGACCAATCCTCCACTATGTTTTTCCTTCAACAGATTCTCCCTCATGGAGCATTTTGGAATATATAATTGATTTCCTTTGAATAGTAATCCATCCTAGATCATATATTCAGTCAATTGGCTTCTGTCCCTGAGAATTGGATGCTTAGATACCTCAAAGGCCTCTTTTAAATATGTATCATTTCCGTACATGTCCTTGAGATTATCAAAACCTAAAGTTTTGACTCTAAATTCCTGCATCAGCAAACATTTCCTGATCAAAGAATCAACAACTTTGTTAATAGTTCCAGAAATATTTTTAATTACAAAAGTAGAATTCTTCATGTATTCAACCCATTTTGCATGCTTCTGGTTCAATTTATCTTGTTGAGTCACGGATTGTAAGGCATGATTATCATTGTACAAAATGAACTCTTTAGGAACCAAATAGTGCCTCCACTTCTTCAGTGCCTGTATGACGACATAAAATTCTTTATCATACGTGGAGTACGTCACTTTCGCTTCATTTAGTTTCTCACTGAAGTACATGATTGGTCTATCGTATTGGCTTAAGACCACTCCTATGGCAAATCCACTGGCGTCACATTTAACCTGAAATGTCTTGTTGAAATATGGCAACACCAAAATTGGTTGTTCAGTAATTTTCTTTTTCAACAAATTGAAAATTTTCTTTGCTTCTTCCATCTAGTGAAAAGAGTTATGTCTTTTGTTCACTGTGTCCATCATTAGTGCACTAATTCCACTGAAATTTCTAATAAATTTTCTATAGAAACTAGCCAATCCATGAAAGCTTCTAACTTCAAATATACTCTTTGGCGATGGCTAATTCTTAATCACCTCTACTTTATCTGGATCCATTTTCAACTTATCTACCAAAATAACAAACCCCAAATAAATGAGCTCTATCTTCATGAATGATGATTTCTTCATATTTATCAGCAACTTCTCTTGCTGTAATTTCTTCATCACTGTAGCCAAATTCTTCAAGTGCTCTGTTTCTGTCCTACTGAAAATCAGTATATCATCAAGATATACAATGAAAAGTTTTCCAATGAACTGCTTTAGGACTTCATTCATCGACCTCATGAAATTACTCGACACATTTGTTAAGCCAAATCGCATAAAAATCCATTCATACAGCCCTTCATTTGTCTTGAATGTTGTCTTCCATTCATCACCTTCTCTCATCCGAATTTGATGACAACCACTTTTCAAATCAATCTTTGAAAAAAAATTGGCTCCATTCAAACAATGCATCAAATCATCCATCCTTGGAAATGGAAATCTATATCTAATGGTAATATTGTTAACTTCCCTTGAGTCTGTACACATTCTCCAGCCTCCATCTTTCTTTGGACTGAGCACTGTTGGAACAACGCATGGACTCAAGCTTTCTCTAACCAATCCTTTGTCCATTAAATCCTGGACCTGTCTTTTGACATCTTCATTCTCCCGCAGTGTCAATCTATACGCTGCTTTGTTTGGTAAACTAGCTCTAGGTATGAGATCAATATGATGACTCACACTTCTGATCGGTGGTAATGAACAAGGTAGTTCATCCACAACTATATTAACAAACTCCTCCAGTAGTTGTTGGATTTCCTCTAGTAAATCATCCACCCTTGTACTGGTTAGAACAATCCAGAGTTTCCTCACCATGACGAATTGTGTTTCTTCCTTCTTCTTAACCTCCTTAAGAAGTTCCTTCCCACTCATGAGAAGTACAGTGTTGCTTACCTCTGTTGTCACTTCTTTATCCTTAATTGGAAACAACATGTGGGTTCTTCCATTCTTCTCCAGGGTGTATGTATTCTTTCTCCCATCCTGAATCACATTCCTGTCATATTACCACGGTCTACCCAGCAATAGATGACAAACATCCATGGGAATGACATCACATAGTATTTCATCCTTATATCCTCCTATTTTAATCTCAACTAAACATTGTTTAGTGACATTTACCTTATGTCATTTTTGTAGCCATGAAACTCTGTATGGGCTTGGATGTTTAATAGTCTCCAGCTCCATCTTTTCTACCATCTTTGTAGAAATGAAATTGTCTATGCTACCACTGTCCATGATGACCTTGCATACCCTGTCTTTGGTCTTGCAAGCAGTCTGAAAAAGTATGTTCCTTTGGACTAGATTTTCTACCTCCTTCTCTGGTGTTAAGAGAAATTTCCTCATCATCAGTGATCTTCCACCTTCAACATCTTTTGCGTCAACACTTTGTCCCTTTGCTTCGGTGATGTGAGTTTCACCTCCTTCTTTCTTCTTATCCGGAAATTCATAAGATTTGTGTCCATTCCTTCCACATGTGAAGCATTTTACCACTCCACCTCTGCCTCTTCCTCTTCCTCTAGCGCAAGGAAAAGTGTTGTTATCGGCGTACTGTCCTCTCTATGAGCTTCCACCTCTCTCAGTTTGAGTTTGAGGTTTCTTCCACTCTTCCTTAGGTTTCTGATTTTTATCTTGGGCAATTGTTTTGCCTCTGGCTTGACTTCCACCTCGGCCTCTTTGACTTTTCTTTCAGCATAGCTTCTCTTCAACCTTCAGATCCATCTGATAAGCATCTTCTACATTTAGAATGATCATCATGCTCATTTCATCTTGGATGTCATATCTCAGACCATTCATATATCTGGAAACCTTTTCATCATCACTTTCATGATGACCTACCTTGATGTTTAGTTCGTGGAACTCTTCAGTGTACTCCTTCACTAACATTAGCTTCTGTCTCAAATTCTGCATTCTCTGAAACAAAGTAATTTGATAATCCTTGGGTATGAATTTTTCTTTCATCTTCACAACCATTCTATCCCAACTCTTTCTTTTATGCTTGCCTTTGCTACATCTGTCAGCCTGCAGTTCACCCCACCATAATGTTGCATGCCCTTTAACTCTTGTGATAGCATGTTTGACCTTCCTATCTTCCTCGACATCTTCATAGTCAAAATACTTATCCAGAGCTCTAATCCAGTCTAGAAGCTCTTCAACATCCAGGTTTCCTTCATATACTGGAATGTCCATTTTTTCCTTGGCACCTATCCTTGCAACAACCCTGAATAGACGTTCTTTTGCTGCATCTTCTACTGCAACTTCTTCTCCTTCATGTCCAGCTTCATTTTCACTTTCAGACTCACTGATATCTCCAGCATCGACTGTGCACCTCTGTTCTATTTCCATGGCATCAATCCTAGCATGAATTTCACACATCTCTCTTGCCCCTGGCGGATTAGGTAATTGCCTACCCCTTCTTCTTGGTGATGCAGGAGCATCTCCTAAGACAAACGAGCCAGCATGGAAGACAACGAATAGCTGGACAAGGCCAGCCAAAACTTTTTGAAATTTCCATACAAGATTATGCGCCAATGTATAAATGATGCATTTATGAAAACTACCTTTGTATATTGTATCAGACCTTGAGCCATACGCTCTTGTCTGAAGTAGATAGGAGGCATTTAATCTAGTTAACGCAGGTAGGTAGGATTTATTTCTAGATTACACAGTTTTAGATGGAAGGAGGGAAAAAAGATATAGACACCCTCATTGTGATGGTAACATTATCAAGCATTCAGGAGAAGAGAAGAGCAACCAAAGAGTATTGAATGAAGAACACCCATGTACAGGCATTTGAATTAATATACATGATCTCCAAACGAGATTAGAAGATATGGAAGCAGCGCAGAGATGCACAACCAATGTTGGAGATCCAAGTGACTCGGAAGGTAAAGTTGAAGCCAAACAAAAGGGAGAAGTTGCAGCCGAAGATGCAGCCAATGAGCGATTAATTAAAGCTATCACCCGGATGAGTTCAAAAACAAATATGGACATTCCGACTTATGAAGGGAATCTAGATGCAGAAGAGCTTCTGGATTGGATCCGAGCTCTTGACTCCTACTTCGATTATGAGGACATTGAAGAGGATAAGAAGGTTAGGCATGTTGTCAAGAAATTGAAGGGACATGCAGCATTATGGTGGGATGAGCTTCAAGCAGATAGACGTTCCAAAGGAAAGAAAAAGATTAAAAGCTGGGATCGAATGATTGCGAAGATGAAGGCAAAGTTCATCCCCAGGGATTATCAAATTACACTATTCAGGAAAATGCAGAACCTGAGACCGAAGTTAATGATAGTGAAGGAGTACACTGAGGAATTCTACAAGCTCAATATCAGAGTAGGTCATCAGGAGAGCGATGATGAAAAAGTTTCCAGGTATATGAATGGCTTGAGATACAATATCTAGGATGAAATGAGTATGAAAACCATCAGAATGGTGGAGGATGCGTATCAGATGGCGTTGAAAGCTGAAGAAAAGCTAAGCCGTAAGGCAGCACAGCGAGGCCGAGGTAGGAGCCAGCCAAAAGGTAAGTCAGTTTCCCAAGATAGGTTACAAAAATCCAAGGACAACTGGAAGAAGCCTCAGACGAGAACGGAAAGAGGTGGAAGTTCACAGCGAGGCCAACACGCTGAACAACGAAGGCAGCAGACAGAACAGAGTAGAGGATACACTGACAATAACACCTTTCCTCGTACCAGAGGTAGAGGAAGAGGCAAAGGTGGAGTCATCACATGCTTCACATGTGGGAAGAATGGACACAAGGCAGTTGACTGTCCAGATAGGAAGAAGGATGGAGGAGAAACTCACATCACCGAGGCACAAAGGAGAAATGCTGAAGCAGAAGACGCAGAAGACGGAAGGTCGTTGATGATGTGTAAGGTTCTCTTAACACCTGAAAAGGAGGTGGAGCACACCGCTCAAAGAAACAAGCTTTTCAGAACCACATGCAAGACCAAAGACCGAAAATGAAAGGCTATTGTGGACAGTGGAAGCACAGACAATCTCGTTTCAACCGAGATGGTGGAGAAACTAGAGCTAGAGACAACTGATCACCCGAGTCCATACAAAGTTTCATGGGTATAGAAGGGACATCAAGTAAGTGTCACCAAACAGTGCTTAGTTGACATCAAGATAGGAGAATATAATGATAAAATTCTCTGTGATGTTATTCCTATGGATGTGTGTCATTTATTGCTATGCAAACCATGGAAATATGACAGAAACGTAGTTCATGATGGGAATATGAATACGTATACTTTGGAGAAGAATGGGAGAACACATATGCTACTTCCAATTAAAGAAAAAGAAGTAAAACCATAACCGAGGAATATTGTACTTCTCATGAGTGGGAAAGAACTTCTGGCGAAAGTAAAGAAGAAGGAAGATCCACAATTCTTTGTGGTCAGGAAACCAAAAGTTGTTTTGACCAGCACAAGAGTGGATGATTTGCCGGAACAAATTCAGGAACTGCTAGAAGAGTTTGTTGACATTGTGGTAGACGAATTACCTCATTCATTGTCGCCGATGAGGAGTGTGAGTCATCATATAGACCTCATACTAGGAGCCAGTTTACCAAATAAAGATGTGTACAGGTTGACGCCACAGGAGAACGAAGAAGTTAAAAGGCAGGTGCAGGAACTATTGGATAAAGGACTGATCAGGGAAAGTTTAAGTCCATGTGTCGTTCCAATGGTATTGATTCCAAAGAAAGATGGGGGTTGGAGAATGTGTACAAACTCCAGAGCCATTAACAAGATAACCATCAGGTACAGGTTTCCATTTCCATGAATGGATGACTTGATGGATTGTCTAAGTGGAGCTAATTTTTTTTCAAAGGTTGATTTGAAAAGCGGATACCATCAGATTCGCATGAGGGAAGGCAATGAATGGAAGAAAGCCTTCAAAACCAACGAAGGGTTGTATGAATGGATAGTCATGCCATTTGGCTTGACGAATGCACCAAGTACCTTCATGAGGCTAATGAATGAAGTGTTGAAGGAATTTATTGGTAAGTTTGTCATTGTTTATCTAGATGACATATTGATTTTCAGCAAAACAAAAGAAGAACATCTGAAGCATTTAGCTGTAGTAATGAAGAAGTTACAGCAAGAGAAACTATTGATCAACATGAGGAAATATTCATTTATGAAGACATAACTCATTTACTTGGGATTCGTCATATTGGCGAATGAATTGAAGATGGATCCAAGTAAAGTGGAGGTAATTAAAAATTGGCCATCGTCGAGGAATATTTTCGAGGTGAGAAGTTTTCGTGGACTGGCTAGTTTCTACCGAAAGTTCATCAGGAATTTCAATGGAATTAGCGTAGCGATGCTCGATACTGTCAAGAAAAGACATAAATCTTTTCATTGGACTGAAGAGGCAGAGAAGAACTTCAATCTGTTGAAGCGAAAGATCACATAACAGTCGGTTTTGGTGTTGCCGGATTTTACGAAAGTGTTCCAGGTAAAATGTGATGCAAGTGGATTTGCCATAGGAGCTGTCTTTAGCCAGGAGGACAGACCGATTGCATATTTCAGTGAGAAGCTGGATGAGGCAAAAGTGAAGTACTCCACGTATGATAAAGAATTTTATGCTATCATACAAGAATTGAAGAAGTGGAGGCATTACTTGGTCCCAAAAGAATTTCTTTTGTACAGTGATAATCATGCATTACAGTTTGTGACTCAACAGGACAAGTTGAATCAGAAACATGCTAAATGGGTAGAGTATATGCAGAATTTTACATTTGTAATTGAACACATTTCAGGTACTGCTAACAAAGTGGTTGATGCTTTGAGTAGGAAGTGTTTGATGCTGCAGGAGTTCCGAGTCAAAACATTTGGTTTTGAAAATCTGAAGGACATGTATGCAGGTGATCCAGATTTTGCATAGGCATATGAGGTAGTTGAGAATCTAGTTCTCAGAGACAGAAGCCCATGGATGGATTAAATGATCCAAAATGGATTGTTGTTTAGAGGAAATCAACTGTGTATTCCAAATTTCTCCATGAGGGAGAATCTGCTAAAAGAGAAACACAATGGAGGCTTGGCAGGGCATTTTGGCCACGACAAGACATTTGCGAAGCTGAGAGAAGCATAATTTTGGCCAGGGATGTGGTCGGAAGTCAAGAAATTTGTTGACAGATGTATAATTTTCCAGCATTCGAAGGGCAGGAAGAAGAATGTGGGATTCTATCAATCATTACCCATACCCGAGAGGCCGTGGGATGAAATCAGCATGGATTTCGTACTGGGATTACCAAGGATGCAAAGAGGACATGATTCAATCTTTGTGGTGGTTGACAGGTTTTCTAAAATGGCACATTTTATCCCATGCCAGAATACCAGCGATGCGACTCATATCGCAAATTTGTTTTTCAAGGAGATCGTTAGACTTCATGGTTTACCCAGAAGCATAGTATTGGACAGGGATACGAAATTTATTGGACATTTTTGGACAACACTCTGGAAAAATATGGGGACTAACTTGATGTTTAGTTCTACCTATCATCCTCAGACAGATGGGAAAACAAAGGCAGTAAATAGAAGTCTAGGAGACTTACTCAGAAGCTTGGTAACAGAGCACCACAACAGTTCAGACAATGTGTTGCCACTGGCAGAGTTTGCATACGACTCAGTGAATAGGAGCACAGGAAAAAGTCCATTCGAGATTGTATATGGCAGGTAGCCAAGAGGAGTATTTGAACTGAGGGATTCAGAGAAGATAATAACTAAGAGCGCAAGCGCTGAAGAATTCGCAGAGGTGATGGAAGAGCTTCATAGCAGGGTGAAGCAACGATTGTTGGAATCAAACCAAGAATATAAGCGCAGGGCGGATCAACATCGAAGACAACTTCAGTTCGAAGTTAGTGATCTAGTTCTAGCACATATGAGGAAAGAAAGGTTCCCGAGGGGAACATACAATAAACTAAAAATGAAGAAAATTGGGCCATGCAGAGTCCTAAAGAAATTGGGAGAAAATGATTATGAGATTGAATTTCCAGATGACATCGGAATATCTTCGACATTCAATGTCTCGGACTTATATCCATATAAGGTTGAGGAAGCAGGAGATGGAAGTGATGAACAACCAGAAATCTAGTGGCAGAAGTAGATGTCGATTGCATAAAAGCCACAGATGGAGTGTATAATTGACAAAAGAGTGAGCAAAAAGACTAGGCGGAAGCAGTACTTCGAGTATCTGGTCAAATGGAAGAATCACCCAATGGAAGATGCCAGCTAAGAGACTGAAGCAGAGATTCAAAAGCATGGAAAGACCATGCAGGAGCTCATGGATAGGAGCCCATGAAAATTTTCAAGCCGAGGAGTATGATGCAGGAGCATCACGCAAGACAAACGAGCCAGCATGGAAGACAACGAACAGCTGGACAAGGCCACTCGAAACTTTTTGAAATTTCCATACAAGATGATGCGCCAATGTATAAATCATGCATTTATGAAAAGCGCCTTTGTATATTGTATCATACCTCGAGCCATACGCTCTTGTTTGAAGTAGATAGGAGGCATTTAATCTAGTTAATGCAGGTAGGTAGGATTTATTTCTAGATTAGACAGTTTTAGATGGAAGGAGGGAAAACGGATATAGACACCCTCATTGTGATGGTAACATTATCAAGCATTTAGGAGAAGAGAAGAGCAGCCAGAGAGTATTGTATAAAGAACACCCATGTACAGGCATTTGAATTAATAGAAGGAAGCTTTGATTCAAGCACATGGTTTGTGTTGTTTTCTCTGTGTGTTGATATTATGCTCAGGAATGTTTGCTTTCTTGTTATGCATTTGCTTTGTATATGCTATGCATGTGATTTCATGTTTCAAACTGAAGTCTGAAAGGGAGAGAGATGGAGGTTCAATTGTTTCTCTATCTGAGCCAGGATATTCCTGCAAGGTGTGCAGTTGAATTCATCCGCAAGGAGTGCGTTGATGAAGGATCAGTAGTCTAACTCTTGTTCTCATTCACCCAGAAGTGGATTTGAGTGTTGAAGCTGTGCAGAGAGTGCACAGGCTGAAGAAGAAGTCTCAGTTGTTAATGTGAGCGAAGAAGATCAAAGACTGTTGCTGCAGGAGTTGCGCAGAGTCGAAGAAGTTCAAACACTTGAAGTGTTTGCAGGATTGAGCGCAAGGAGCGCGTGCAAGTTCCTCTAAAAGAATCAGAGAGGAAAAATCTCAGGAGGTATAACACCTTCGTGGTATCATTGAAGGAGAGCCCATGAGGTTTGGGTCGAGGAAGGTTCGAGTAGGAGTTGCAAGCACAGGCTTCAGAGAAGACAAGTTCTGAGAAAGAACATTTAGCCTCTCAAGAAATCCTCAAGGAGGAGGAATCAATGGTCTAGATTCGTGGAGGAGAGTGACAAAATCCTGTCAGCCGTTAGATCTCGGAAAATTTGCGCAGAGTTTAGGGCACAACGGGCAGAGGAGGAACCCGGAGGATTCATCGGGACATTAGATTCATCGGGGTTTCATTGAATAAGAGAATCGAGACCTCATAGGTGCTGAAATCCTGAGAAAGGATCTCAACAGTTGATCTTGGCAGGATGCGTGGCAGGAGATCTAGAGGAGTCGGTGTTTGGAGCATCAGGTTTTCCAAAGGCAAGAACCTCTTGCATATAGGAATCATGATCCACGATTTCCCGGTTCGATCAGAGTCATCCAAACAGCAGGGACACGTGGTGAACGATCCCGGAGAATCGGAGTTCGGGATATCGGGATTTTCAGAGTCATAAAACACTTGCCAACCAAAATCGCGATCCACGATTTCCCGACACGGTCGGAGCCATTGATCGGAGGGACACATGTTTGAGGATCTGAAAGAGTCGAGGTTTAGCATTTTGGGGTTTCCGCATACAACGGAATCGTTGCATTAGAAATCACGATTTCGTGATACTCGATAGAGGAGAGAGGAAGTGGTGACGTGGAGGAGAGAGCTCGCACGTGTATCGGGGTTTGGCATTTCAGGATTCTCGGTGACGAGAAGCTCATGACAGGAGAAGTCGCAAAATCCTGAAATGCGATGGTCCCACATTCATAGCATTCAGTGAAGGACAGGTGTCATCGCTCATCGGAATTTGGGACTGTGAAGGGTCTGTGAATTTGTGCAGCAGAAATTGCGAAATTCTAAAATGCGATTTCTCGATCACCAATGGAGTGTGGGCCATAGGCGCCATAGTGGAGGACAGGTGTCAGACGACAAATCCTCGCTGGAGTCAATGCTAGGTGGCATTGGAAATCAGAGAATCACGAATTCCAAGGACGTGAGTTCCACACATTTCAATTCCGTGAAGTCTGAAACACCGATAGGAGAAAGACTATGGTCATGTGGACCAGCAGGTCACATATGAAAGAATTAGCCGGAGGGAGATAAGGGGAGCAGAGAGTATCATCACCGATCGGAAATCGGGGATCCACAAGGTAAGTGATACATGACCTCACAAGTGTCGATTTCCCGATCGAGAAATTTCCCGATAAGAGAAGAGGAAAGCGTGAAGTGAAGACATTGGGTTTTGGGGATTTGTGAGACCCGAATCTATGAGTGCAGGATTAGCTATCCCGTGAGGTCCGATTTCTCGACAAGGAAAAGGGAGATCGTCAGGAGGATCCTGTGGGTGAAGAAAATCCTCGATAAGGGATTTGAAGAGCATTTTGGCTCTTCAGGCCGAAGAGAAAGAAGGTCCTGGTGGGAGCAGATGTGGCCTAGGTGGCACATTTGCGTCACTTGGCATTTCTCTTTCCTCTAGTGGATCGGGTGTTTGCCTATCTCTTCTTCTTGGTGGCATGGTTGTAAATATTTCTCGCACCCTCTATCTGCAATATACAAACAGAGAAGGGCTCCGATACCACAACTGACGCAAACCCTTCCCCAGACCCACAGGTTGGGATCCACATAGGATCTTTTCTTTTCGGCCCCTAAGAGCTCGATTGGCTCTTTTATTTCCCTTTTGGGAAATCAACACCCACAACAAACCTTGAGGAAACTCCTCTTTTATTTTGGGATACCGGATTTCACAATTTTGCGAATCCCATGGTTGAGCACCTTATCTCTTCGACCTCCAAAACCCCGAAATACTAGTACATGCCTTTCCTGATGTCAATTTCGGATTTTAGGCTTTCACGAATTCGGGAGTTGCGATGACATGCAACTCTTCTCTCGACCCCCAGAGTCCTAAACTTCTGACTTCCGATTTACCGAAATGCAAATGTTTCGGTCCTCCCTTCCTCTTCGCAGTTTCAGGATTTCAACCACTAAAAAGCACTTCCACTATGTCCTTGGGGCTCTCGAACCTCCGAACCCCGAAATACCGAAATGATGTCTTCTGAAATCCTTTCAGAATTTCTCGTACCGGGAGTTCGATATTCTAAGGATCGAATACTCTATCACCTCCGTCTTCTGGTCTCCGAAGTTCTGAAATACCGAAATGGTATTTCTCCTCCTCTGCTTTCCCAAACCTCGATAGGAAGTCTCCTATCCTTCCACGTGTCGTCTTCTCCTTATCTCAGGTTTCCGGGTATTTGGAGTTTGAAGCTCTCGACCCCAACCTTATGTCACTATGAACCCCAGTTTCCCAAATTCCAAAACACCTATACTTACTTCCACACACGAAAACCTTCTTTTCGCGTTTCTGGGATTTAATCAGCCAAGGATTTGGCTTACACTTTGGACTTTCGAACCCTGAATTGCTGAAATGATATGACGTCTAAATAAGTCAAGATCAATGGCCCTTATCCATCTTGTATCTCCTGTAGATCCTATGGCTCTCACTATTCCAGGAATTCTTCTCGAAGAATTCCGACCATCCAAATTTCTTCATGTAAGATCTTTGGTTTTAAATTGACCCTACGACTCTCTTCTAGAACATATCCTCTGCATGATGGATAAAGTTCCCTTTTTCTCCTCAAGTACCTTGAAGATGCTAAATATCTTGAGCTTTCCTTCACCAACTTAAATCTCCTATGAGATTTCTGCATGCACTCCTTGCGGAACTTCTTCAAATATTCCTAAATATTTGAATCTCTTGACTCTGTGCAACTCTGCAACAATAGTCCTTCAATATCTCAACCTTAGTCTATGTGTTCTAAGGTCTTGACCAGTGTGTGCACACCTTGCATGACTTCTGTTCTTGTCTTGCACTTCAGCTGAAATGAGAACAACGGTATCCCTCCTGAGCTTTCAAAGATGAACTCTAAATCCATCAACGCACTCCTTGCAGATGCTTCATTGCACTCCTTGCAGGAACTTTTACTCAAGAAGAGAAACAATTGAAACTCATTCCCTTACTCTCTCAGACTTCAAATACTTAACATGAAATCATACATACATAGCATAAAAGAAAATGTAGAACAGAAAGAATAAAACAACCATAAGCATAACATTCAGTATGTATACATAGAAAGTATTAGAACACTGTGAGTCTGAATCAAAGCTTCATATATATTAATTTCAGAACTTTTGTACATGGGTCCTTCTACACAACTCTTTTCTACAAATCTTCTCTATGCTCTATGATATTCTTCCTAATGTTACAAATGATACCAGATGAGGGTGTCTATAGTCCGTTTTCCCTCCAGCTCGTAAAACTGTCTAATCTAGAATTTAAATCTACCTACTTTCATTAACTATGCATAAATGCCTTTTCATCCTACAGATGAGAGTGAATCACTCAAGATCTGTTTACAATATGGAAGTAAGCCCTTCTTAACTATTACATTAAAGTCTGGGCATCCAAACTTTCAAAATATTGCAAACAATTTTGACATGTGCCAAAAATGTGATGGTGTTTGTCCCACGTTCACTTGTTGCTGGAGATGCTCCTGCATCATCAAGTAAAACTGTTAACACGACATTTTAAAATATGGAGTTCATGTTAATTAATAAGAATCTGATTTCTTCATTATCAAATTTCATAAAATGTATGTTGTGGCTGTTCACTAATTTTTTTTTTTCCTAGAGAATTTATTTCCTTAATTTCTAGGAGAATCCTCCTGTGTAAGAGAAAAATAAATTTGTTATTCCTGTGTAAGAGAATAAGAAATCTGTTTCTCCTATGCAAGTTCATCCATCGCCTCAGTTATTGAAAATATTAAGTGTTGGTTGATGCGTTTTGCACAATATTTTTCCCATGTGCTCTTCCCTCCTCTTCGCTCATGGTCTTGAAGCTTGGGTGTTGGTCGCTAGGATTAGACCGCATGTTGTTGAGTTGACTTTTGGGATCTTCCCTTAGATTTTTGTGTGTTGCGTTTTGGTGCTGACAGGTGTGTGTTGTGTTGTCTTTCTTCCTCGACTTGAAATGCATTATGAATTTGGCCCTTTGATTTCGATTCCATGCTTGATTTTGTCTTGACCTGAAGTTTTATAATCCCGTATGATTGCCACCAACTAATTAACAACCCGCGATCGCTTCTTCTTTTTATTTTATAGTTTGGAACTTTAACCACTCTTTTATGACTATAATTCAGGAACAAATTTTTGGGGCAACAACAAATAATTTGAAATTCCTAATGTATTTTGTATTTATTACATGATTAGTTGGTGTACTGGGCCAATGATGATGGGTCCATTGTAATATCACTTCATATCAGGAGAGGGAATTTCATTATGATAGTTGGTTCAGTTTATACCCATAGATCCAATAATTGTTTCATTGCCTAGTTAATTAAAGATCCTGTGATTGTAATTTTGAACCTCTTCCAACACCAATTGCAAATCCTGTCTTTAGAAATATTATTCACTATATTTTGAAGTAAATCCAAGATATCAGAAATTTAAATGCCAGATCCAAGGATGGAACAAGCTTTGGATTGTGTTGTGCCCTAGATGAAGGATTGGAATAGATTCCAAAACTCTGGTGCTTGGGAGGATTGAGAGTTAACCTACTCACCTAGCTTCAGTTTCTAAGTGATTGGTTGATGACTCTTAAGGAAGTTTAGTGAAGGGATTTCTATAAATTTGTTGACATAAACTTAATGTAAAAGTTCCCTCCTTGTAAAGATCAATCGACCGATTAAAAGCTTATCTTTTTATAGTAAAAAAAAATTCCATGTATGACTTTGATATAAGTTGGAGTGATTTATGATCTTTTTTTTAGTTCCTTATATATGGACATGTAAGTTAGTATGGAAATATTTATTTATTGCTTAATAAGATTTGATCTTCTTTAGTTCTTTACAATGCAGATGTAATATAGCATGAAATCTTATATATTGCTTAAATAGGATTTTGGTCTTCTTCAATTTCTTATAAAGGATGTCTAAGCTCTAAATCCAATTGTACATAGTGAGAATAAAAACTTTGGTTAAGTTAATGGTAGTGCTCCATTGGTCCTTGTAATCTCCTAGTGGATTATTATATAAAGTTCTTACACTAAAACTCACCTTAATTTCTTATATGTCATATTACCTAGTTAAGGTATTCATGTTATTATATCTTAGGATGTGTATTTATAATAGCTAGGTTCCCTACTGTAAATTCCTAATTAGAATGATAAAGGGGAAATAGGCTAGAGTAAACAATAAGGGAGTGTGGTGGAGAAATTGTTATTATGTACATGGTAAATCATACTATATTAGGGTAAGAATTATCTAATATTTCAACACTTGGTTGCTTAATGCTAATAGGTGGTATATATAAAGTTCTTATCATAGTCTCCATATATGATTGATATGATGAATATATAATAATAGTCTTAAGTATTAATGTTGAATGGAATAATGATAATTAATATTAGATCTCTATATGATACTAAGATTGTACTTATGGTCTTGTGGTTCTTGTTATTCTTTATGTAATATCCTCTTAATCAATTGCACTTAATTATTGCTTGAAGATTTATTAAGTACAGTAGATTATTCTATTGCACGATGAAGAATTAATGGTTAAGTATGATTGATAAATCTATTATAGAATTGTGGAATAAGTTTGGAGTAATGGGATTTAGATACCTGCTTGTTCCTCAAAACAATCGCCAATACTGAGATCTTAAGTGGTCAAAATAAATTGGATGAATACTGGACTTGAGCATTGACTATGTGTCCTGGAGGTCCTAAGCTTTCTCGATAGGTTGGGAGGGTAGTTTCCGTATGTTATATTTTATTTATATAGTTGATTTAATAATAGTGATGTTTCTTCTAGTTGATTGTGATGAGATTGATTGTGTAGTTATTAATTTGTTGTGACATGTTCCACTTGTCATAACTTTTGTGTCTATATATATATATGTGTGTGTGTGTGTGTGTGTATGCATGTATATATATATATATATACCTATTTTTGTACTCACTATTTGTTGTCATAATAGAGGGGTTGTTACTGATTGGAGAGATTGTAACTATGAAATTATCAATTTTGGCAGAATAATGCTAACCCTTGGGTATCTCCACTCCACAATCCTTGTTGGGTTTGGCCAGATAGGGCTCCTCTGCCTCTATCTCTATCCAAATTTTTTGGATAGAGCCTCCTTCAACTCTCAATGTCATTATCAAGGGGATTTTCTATGCTCTCCGTGTGGTTTAGCTTCTCTTCTAGTCTTGGCTAGAATGGGCACGAGTAGTTTTTCTCTACTAGTCTTGGAATGAGGGGGTTTTGATGCTAGCTCTGATAATATTGGATGGAATGGGAGTTGGATTCTACTCTACTAGTATGAATGGGCGTGTGAGAGGTCTATGAAATTTCATTTTAGTTTTTCTATCTTATTTAATTTTTGTTTTATTGTATTAAATATAATTAACATATATATTATAATACATACATATAATATATATATATATGTGTGTGTGTGTGTGTATTATATAGATATATATTATATATATTAAATACTATGCAAACTTAATATAATATTAAACCTTAATACCAATCTATTAAACCACATCCTAAGATAGGAAGGAGCTAACTGCAATTATATTGTTTAATCAATGATATTTCCTACTATGACTAAGCTTGCAAAAATTAACAAAATTTACCTCCTTATTCAGATCCCAAATCTATAATGAGAAAACGATGGTTGGTTCTAGGAATAGGTCATGTATAAGTTGGTATGATGAGTTCCTTCCCATGACCTATCACATCTCCCTACCATAACATATTTTCTTGAATATTTACCCCAACAATTATCTTTATGAAAGAGAGTATTTTTATAGTGTTGATTAGACAATGAATGAAAAGAGAGATTTCTTGATTGGTTGTATATATACATTAATTGATGGATGAAATTGGTTAAAAAGGGGGATATCCACTAGGCCAACAAATTTGAATCCATTGCTTAGCACTAGAAGAATATATTAGTTCCATAGCCATCGTAGGTTTGATCCAAGAGAAGCTTTCTAGCCTTAATGGTGTGTCTGGGGATCAACCTAGCACTGCCTAACTCGTTGTTCAATAGGGGAGTGGGGGAAGTTATCCACCCACAAATTTGTTTTTTTTTCAAACATCCATGTGTAGTGAATCTTGTAAGAAGCCAATAAACATGAATTTGATTGATTATTTCTCACCCCATATGCATATTGTGAATCCTCAAAACCCGTTTGACACTTTTCAAGTGGAAAAGCAAGGAGACATTTTTTTTTAAGGTTCCCAATGAAGATAGTATCATGGAATTTTTGGTGGATTACTAACCATATCACAAATACATGGTTTAGAGAGTAAGTTGAGATGTTGCTTATGGAATTGTTTTTTATGTTTATAATAGATAGAGTTACTAGGTTTCAACTTTATTCAACACTTTGAGTAATTTTTCCAAATTATGTCAAAACAATTCACTGGGGATTTGGTTCAGCTGGTGTATTTCAAAAAGAGAAACAAGTAGGCTTTGAAAAAAATAGATAGAGCATAAATTATTCTTCTTCTTTCACCATGAGAGAACATGGTTAGTTTAGGTAGTGGGATATATACCTTATCTAATCATTAGTTTATGGTTTTCTCCATTTCCTTGGGATTCGAAATACCAAGGTGTTGAAATCTTAATTCAAGTTGAACATCTCTCATTTGAAGCATAAATAACATGTTGAAGATATCAAAATAATATGGAACCTAAGATCAAGGCCTTGAGGGGAAAAATGTTGAATTATTTGGTGGGAATATTCCATTAGAAAAATCATTTCCTTTCTCATATGTTATGGTAGATAGTTAGAGAAATTTATAAGAATAAAACATGGAAATATTGGAAGATCTCAAGGAAGTTTCAAGAATTCCTCAACTTATCCCTTTAATGAATAACAACTGAACAAACAATAACAAACACTAAAGGTTGATGAGACCTACAAAGTAAGGGGGGACCAAATCAAAGTTGGTTTCCTTTGGCTTAAGACATGTGAGAATCCTACTATGATATTTTTCGAAGCTATGACTTCAAAGGAATTTGTGAAGCATATTAAGTTCCTCAAAATAAAAAAATAATAGAATCATTAGCTAGGGGAACATTGAAAAAGAGTTTGTTAATCATTACAAATTGGTTTTTCAATCTCAAGGAATTATAACAAAGGAAAGAAAGGTTTCTATGAAAACTTGTGTTGATGTAGTCCCAAGAAAGTCGATTCAAAAGGAATAATGGGTATGTGATCAAAGGGTTATAATGTTGGTTGAATTGATGACTAACCTCAAAGAGATGGTTGATGATCAATTTCTTACACGAGACTACTTTCCATATGAATTTTGTAAGGCTACATGATTCGGATTTTATGAGAAGAACGAAATGAATACAGATTATTAACAAGTGCTTAACACAAAATAACAGAGATACAGTAAAATTAGTTCTCTATTCAATAACGAAATAAGTTGAAACTGTAAAATGCAGCGGAAACAAGCTTGCTAGAATGGTGGCGGCTTATCTCTGAGAAGAGATGTGACGACAGCACGCATTCACAAGAAGAAGATTACAATGAGGATATGAAGGCCTTTTTACAATAATCAAGACTTCCAAAAACCCTATTCATCCAAAAACCTAACCCTAGGAGATGAAGCGCCAAAAGTTATGTGGGCCCCGTTTGGGTAAGTTAGTACATCAACTTCCCGGGGTCGTAACTTTTGCATACGAACTCCGTTTTAGGCGTGTGATAGCCCGTTGGAAAGGTATCAGCGAGGAGATTCATTTTGGGGTATCAATAATTCCTTTGGATATCATTGGGGATATATATCCCAAAAAAATTTCATTTAGGCCCTCAAAATGGCCCTGGAAGTTAAAATTGCTAAAAATAGTAAATTGCCAAAATTGTCAAAAAACTGTTTTGAGCCAATTGGAAAAGGTGGGTGGCCACCAATATCCATATAGATCAATGATCCCTACTTAGGAAGCAATGGTATCTATTTCATTGAGGTCCCCCATCATATGAGGAAATTTCTGTTGAATTTGGCCCCGTGTGAGCCACTTGCCTTGGTGCAGGAGTTGCCCTGCTTTGAGGACTCGATAAAGATGGATCCTTTGTTATCAAATGCCCTTGATTTTTTTGTCCACAATATGATCATTGGATGCCTATTTTATGCATTCGGGGTTGATCTCTATTGGTGTTAGTTGTTCTTCTACTTTTGAGGTGTCCAATAATGGTGGGAAATAAGGGCGAAGGAGATCCACGTTGAACACTGGGTGCAGGCCAAGGAAAGGAGGAATGTTGAGCTCAAAAGAATTATTCCCCATGGCCTTAGTGATAGTGTATGAACCATAATGGAGTGGGTGAATCTTCCGATGGGGTCCTGTAAGGCGTTCTTTCTACAAGTGCAACCAAACTTTGTCACCCACCTAAAACTTATGTGGCACCCGATGTTGATCATGGCGTTGTTTGTACTTGTCATTGGAATTTTGTAGGATATACTGAACCTGTTGGCAGATGTGATAGATCCGCTCAATGAACGAGGTGGCTTTGTCATATTTAGTTGGAGTAGGAGATGAGTCGGTTGAGGTGACCGCAAGGGGAAGTACAACATCTATGGGACCCAATGGTTGGAATCCCAACCTAAATTGAAAGGGGTTGTGGTCAGTTGAGCTATGCAGGGCTCGATTGTAGCTATGTTGGACATAGGGAAGGCTCTCATCCCATGTGTGAGGGTTATTTGAATTATACATGCAAAGGATGTGTACAATCATTCAATTTACAACCTCGTTTTGGCCATCAATCTGGGGGTAGAAGGCCATGGATTTGGCAAGCTTGGTGTCCAGTAGTGACTAGAGGCTCGACCAAAATGTGTTGAGAAATCGACTATCCTGATATGAGACAATGGTTTGAGGGATTCCAAAATGTACCCAAACTCATTCAAAGAAGATCTTGGCAGTGGCCTCTATTGTGATGCTCTTCTTGCAGGCAACCAGAATCGCCATCTTAGAAAAGTGATCAACAACCACAAAAACACAGTCATTTCTCCGCTTGGTGGATGGGAGGCTCGACATGTAATCCATTGAGGTGTATTCCCATGGCCTATTAGGAGCAGGAAGAGGGGTGTATAGGCCCTATTTCTTAGTGGTCAATTTGGCAATAGCACAGGCTGTGTAGGACCTGATATACTTATTGACCTCCTATCGATGTTTCAGCCAATAGAAATGTTTTTGTAACATGGCCACTTTCTTTTCAACAGTGAAGTGTCCTACGACCCAAATTTAGTGGGCTTCCCAGATCATCTTCACTCTATCACTTGATGGAACATAGATATGGCCTAGACGACACAACAACCACTACTACATATTGAAAAATTTGCGACGACCACTTGTGATGAAAGTACTCTTTCATCGCAACATGCAAGATATATATATTTTTTTTTCTAAATCTACCCCGTGTTTGTCGCAATT
>JZKD02S1749970.1:486702-500613 GCA_000966675.3 Picea glauca
TAAAGGGCCTTTGTAGTGGCTTAAACACTCATTCATGGATCATGAGCCTTAAAATATTCATTTAGGTCCTAAGACTCTTTGATTTCTCCCATAAACATGGTCAAGGTCTCGAGACATATTTGTTGTCTCTAAACCTTTCTAATATTTCCCATCTCAATTAGAAGGAAATGATTCCATATAGAGGGTTTATGTGATGGTCCAAGGTGTCACTAGTGGATTTTGGGCCTTAGAATATTAATTTAGATCCTATTGCCTATAATCCATTAATTATACCTTCATGATACAAAAAATATCTTAATGGTTCCCATTGCCATCAAGAGGCCAATGAATCAAGTTTGTGTTCTGGTTCGAGGTCCAATTCGAGGACGAAGGCTACATAAAATTCATTTCAGGCCAAGTTCGTGAGAGGCATCTCTTGTGTGAAAAACCTCCTAATGGTACCTATATCCCACTCAAGGATAACAACACCTTTTAGAGATTTTTTTGTGGTTTTTGAGAAATATTTCATGTCCCATAAGATGTATAAGATCCATTAAGGATTAAGAAATTTATTTTCCTCCCCCAATCATGGTCGAGACCTTCATACCCATCTGTATTACACAAAGAATCGTAATGGCACTCATATCCAACTTGTATGCAAAATATAATTATTAGAGGGCCCATGTTGCAGTTCAATTTTGGGTATGTGTTATATTATTTGCATGTGTGTGTGTGGGCATGTTAGATTCGAAAACTGTGTCTGACGATCCCTCGTAGTAGTTTTTTCTATTTTTAGCGGATTTTGTTATTTTAGTAGTTTACTAAAAATAATCTCGGTTTTAGGGATTAGGGTTTTGGTATCTACAAAATACCTAAAAACATTGCATATATTGTATAGTGAATGGTGAAATTCGATATAATGAATATAAAAAAGGCTTTCATGGTTGAGGGTTTTCGGTATAAATCTCTGTGTACTATGTGAATGAGCCATTGATTAAATTCTATTTTGCTTAAGAATCTATATGAATTGCTTTACTTCACAGGTTTAAAAATTGCATTCAAGGCCTTGATCATTTCCCACTAGCCCAAGAATCTTTGTATAGGGTCTATTTTCCTATATTTCTCCCCTAACAATGGTCAATTCCTTGAGACCCATCCTTGATGAACAAAACATTATAATGGAACCCATATCTCAGTGATAGGACAATGATCCCTTATAGATAATGTGTTATGTGGTTTATTACATCCTTTATGGACCTTGATCCCTCATAAGGCTTCATCTAGGGCACAAAAGAATTTTTTTCCTTCCTTGACCATGGTCAATGCCTTAAAACCAATCCTTCGCACATAAGACTTCATAATGGTACCCATATTCCACATGAAGGCCAAATATCACCTCTAAAGTACTTGTGTTGTGGTTTGAGATCATTTTCATGGCCAGTTGGACCTGGAGATCCATTTATGGCATAATTCCCTTATTTTACTCCCTTAACTATGGTCAAGTCCTTGAGGGCCATCCTTACTTTGCAAAAAATCTCAATTGCATCCATGTCTCAATTGTACACCAAAGTTACACTTGAGTGGTTTTATGTTATGATTCAAGGCCTTGATCATGGTCCATTAACTCAATAATATTAATTTATGGAATAACTCCACCAATTCCTCCCATAACCATAGTATGTGACCCATCCCTAGTGCACAAAAAATCATATTGATGCCCATATCCCACTCTAAGGACAAATATCCCCTATACAAAGAACTTTTGTGGTTTTGAACTTATTCATGGTCCTTGATCCAAAGAAGCTTCATGTACGGATTAAGGGATTTGTTTTCCTTACCCACCTATTAGAAAAGACTTAAGACCCATCCCTCTTTTCCAAAGCATTATCATAGAAACTATATTCCACATCGAGGCCAAAAATACCTTTTAGAGGGCTCTATGGTGATTTGAATTCTTCTCTATGGTCCATGAGCCCTATAAGATTCATTCAGAGCTCAATTCCTTTGTTTTGATTTTTCTACAACATCTTCAACTTCCATGGTTGTTTTTTCATCTAGCCTTCGTCTTCACCTCTTCTAGGAATCAACATATCCTTCTATTGTAACTTGGGTAGTTTTTGAACTTCGAAATGTGCATTCTCCATTCCTTCTTTTTGAACATCTTTAAAAAGTACCGTGTAGGAAAAAATAATTCTTCCCTCAAGGATTCCTTAGAAAAATACATCACAATTATTCTCTATATGTTATCTTCTATCATTACGAATAACTTGGAACTTCTCTCACCTTTCACACACTATCCAAGGTCTACCAAGAAATTCTTGCCAAGCATCCATAGAAACACCATCACAAATCACAAATCACTTCTATTGCACTACCATTATCTTTTCCATTCCAAAATTATTAAATTCCCTATGACCCATTTATAGAAAACCTTCCAAATCATCTTCTCATTAGATTCACATGAAGGAAGATAGAGATGGATCAGACGACATATAAGTCCATCCTGGAGGTGAAACTTTGAAACTTATTTACTTTCCACTAGTTTAGAATAACTTGCAATGAAGTTAAGATCATTATCATATAGATGGGGCCATTGTGAAGTCATGTTCCTACAAGAATTTAGGATAGTGATCAATTCCACAAATAAAGGTAATGTGAGGTCATCTTCAACTCAATTAGCATTTCCCTTATTGTACTTGATGTTTAGATGTAATTTTTGAAGGTATATGGACCTATAATAGAATATAAAAGTCATTCAAAAGAGAAATATCCAAACATGAAAGCACACCTAATGAAGTATCAATATATAAATTATAAATATATATAATATATATTTTATATATTGTATAAATTTATAATTTATATATATTATGTATATAAAATATTTATAACAAATAACAAAATAAAATAAAATAAAAAATATATAAATTTTAACACAACAAAATTAAACACCATATCAAAATTAAACACCATATCCCTATGACTGGAGTCTTTGTATCCCCGCTATAGCTCTAGAGTCTCCATTCCCCGTGAAACCTCTCGAGTCCATATCCCCACGATGGATTTGGATTCCATATCCCATATTCCCACATCACCATATCCCCATGAAAGCTATAGATATAGGAGAAAGAGGGCACATGTGGAGAAAGGAGAAAGTTGAGGCCGTAGATAGAGGAGAAAGAGGCTGAGTGCCCTAGCCCTAGCCCGAATTCAAAAGAGGAGAAAGAGATCAAGATATCCCAACTTGATAGAGGAGAAATAGGATACAGAGGAGCTCGACTCGACATAGGAGAGATGCTGCCAAAATTGGTAAGTGACAGCTCATCAATAGAACCCTCATTCAAACAAATCCAAGGTTTGTTTTTGGCTTAGATATCCAATGCACAAAGGGTCGTGGAATTCTTTAATGAGTTCATTCTTCACTTTTCCCCATCATGGTACATATATCCTTCCATTAGTGAAGAAAAACAAGTCCTTGAATGAGAACCTTCTTGTCCTCCCTCATTACACTTGCTTGATGATATCCATTATGACTTCTTCATTTTTCATACATTCCTTGATCTGTTGCACAAAATAATTAGCAATCTAGACTTTAGTAATAAAATTCCAACTATATAGCTTCCAACCAAATCAGTTTAGGCTAAACCTTCCTACTCAACACATTTGACGCCACATTTTGTTTGTCAAGGAAATACTCAATCCTCAACTCAAACTCAGAAAAGTAATTCTTTCCACAACCCTACTTTGGTGACAACTTCCATTGTGACTCAAAGTATCTTGTAGCAATATTTTCCATTTCACCATAAATGACATGCCCAACAAGTAGTGCATCCATCCCTATGAATAATATACTACCATTATAATTTTATTTTCTTGGACCAAATATGTTTGTTCCCAACCATTGAGCTTCATACTTTCATATGCCAAAGGGTTACCATTCAACATGAGAACATCGCCAATGGAAAATTTTGAAGAATCCATATGAACTTAGAATGGTTTATCATAGTCTAGTTGTTGAAATATCAAAAATGTCACAAGTTTATATTTCAACTCTTTGAACACTCTTTGTCACTTGTTTGTACATTTCCATACTTGCTCCTTATTCAACATGGCCATTAATGGTGGATCAATATACAAATAACACAAAATGAACTTCATGTAGTAATTAACCAACTCAAGAATGGCTGAAACTAATGAATAATAGTTGGCTTGTCCCAATATTCAAGTGCCTTGAAATTTTTAGGATCTATCATGATTGTGTCATGAAAATCGAATGCCCTGACAATGGAATCTCCACTTGGTCAAACAGACACTTGCATTGTTTAAAAAACAACTAGTTTTTGTGAAGCACCTCAAACCCTTGTCTCAAGTAAGCCTCATGATGCTCTTCCATGTTTTGGTTGTACACCACAATATCATCCAAATAAATTACAACAACCCTTTCAAGAAATCCCTAAGGATATTAATCATTATTCTATAAAAGGTGGTTGGGGCAGTACACAACCCATAGAACATGACTAGAAATTCAAATATTCCATACCTAGATACACAAGTCATTTTCTCCATCACCTTTTGTGATACAAAAATAATAGTATCCTTAGCAAAGGTCAATTTTGTTGAATACATTTCCCTTATCCATATTTTCAAATGCATCTACTATCAAAGGTTCTAGATAGTGTTTCCTCACTCTGAAAGTGTTGCATGCACAATGGGAGTGTTACATCCAATTTTAGTTGGAAGAGAGATGATACTCCATACTGTAAACATGACATCCAAATGTAACTCTTATTTATAAATTCCTTTGGTTGTCACTTTAACTCCTTCTTCTTTGACCTAGAGAGACTATATGGTGCACTAGTGGGTGGCACAACTCCTGGAATAGGTTTAATCTTGTGATCAATCACTCATTTAGGTGGAAATGGTATTGGAAACTTCCTTGAGATGTGATCAAAAAAGTTTCTTAAAAAAATATGTAGCTTGGAGGGCATGCATCTATGTTTCATCTTCTTGATCGCTAATCAATGTCTCTAGGAAAATCAGCTCATTTTTGTGCTTCATATCCCTTCACTAGCTCATTGCCAAAATCAATTGCACATAACCAATCTTCAAAGCATTTCAAAGATTTTGCAGTTCCCTTTTCAAGAGAAATGGTCTTCCTTCAAGTATGTAGGTATGTCTCTTTCTCTAAGTAACTCCTCGGCTCATTCCTAGTAGAGTATCTTGGAAGAAATAAAATGCATGTTCTACTAGTTGGGTTCACAATGGTTAAATATAGATAAGTGCATCATTATAATTAAATTAATTATTATATCCCTTTTGGTTTTTTAATGCTCAACTATGCTAGAATCCATTGGGATAATGCAAAAAATAGCAAGTACTCCAAAAACAAATTGGCGAGGAAAAATATAAAAACATTCACCTCATCAATTGATCATTGTTAAGAGCCTGCAAAGATAGAGGAGACTTGATAATTAGAGATAATTTTCTCCTAAATCTAGCATTGGGAGGAAAATTGTTTTGGAGGCTGATCATGGGAAGAGTGGACTAGTGGAAAAAGGTTTTGTGGAAGAATTACTTCAATGTGTTAAGAAAGAGATGCATTGAAGGGAAGTAGAAAAACTAGAGAGGATCCCATATTTGGAGTCTCATTAAATCAAGAATCCAATTAATTCAATCAAGTCTCACTTGGGTGCCTAGAAATGGAAAAGAAATAATGATTTGGAAAGATATCATAATGGGAAATCACTTGTTGAAGAGCATATTGGAGCTATTACCATTGAAAGTGTGGTTGGACGAGAGGAATAAAACCACTCTTATTAACATTTCAAGGTGGTATCAGAACTTATGTAGATGGTTGGGTTGGAATTTTGAAGAGCCTTTGATTCACATGGAACATATTATGGTTTCATGCTTATAAATATGAAGGGATACAGCCATCAATATTGTCAGAAGTTAGATCAGAGAGGGTGGGGAACCTTTGGATATATTATAAAGGAAGGTTATCTATGTCAACTTCTTTCCATGTTGTTGCCTCACCATTCACCCATCAAGAAAATTGTTTGGTTCTATTGGTGCGCTCCTATATATGAATGGGTTGTTTTTTCTACTTCATTCCAAACTAGGACTCCCAAGACATAAACAACATAATCATGTAGACCATGATCCCAAGAAATCAAAATTACAAGGGGGTTATGTTTCCCATGTATGTCATACATTGATGATTGTTGTGGTTGTGGGAATCATGCTTCATTATTTCAAACCCAAAACCCATATGAATTTGATCCCAAAACCCATATGACTTTTCTTCATTAAGATTGTTTTACAATGAAATTTTTTTTAAGAGTCGTTCCTAATTTCACATGCCTACTATTAATCACTTACATATAATTGGGCCTTCACTTAACTATATTGAAACAATTTTGTATGAAACTATATTGCAACAATTTTGTATGCAACTATATTGCAACTATGCAACTATATGCAACTATGCAACATGCCTTATGTTCTTTCCCTAAAAACCTATATGCAACTATATGAAAATAGGACCTAAAATCCTTATGTTCTTTCCCTGACCATGGACAAGACCTAAGTTCCATATATGGTGTGAAAAAATTGTGAATGACACCCATATCCCACCCAAGCACCATAGTCTATTAAATAGGATAAATGTAGTGGTAGGGAAATTTAGAACAAGATGGTTAGAATATGGCATATAAGACGTAATTGAGATATCATCGACATTTCTATATTGAAACTATATGCAACTATGAGACGTAATTTAGAACTATATTGCACCTATATTGCAACAATTTTGTATGCAACTATGAAACTATATGCAACTATGCAACATGCAACTTATGCAACTTATGCAACTTTATGGAACTTATGCAACTTTATGCAACATTGTACCTTTTATGCAACTTTATGCAACTCGAGAGTAGAATTCTATCTAGGAATATTGTTATCACCACTCATGTTATCACTACTCATGTTTACTACTCTTATAGTTAGGTCCCTTCTAAGGTTGCCCAAGAACATCTTGAAAATTTATTTATTCACTCAGATAGTTTGTTTTTATGTTTTACATCTAGAGATTTTACAAGTGTAGCATGTTTATCCAATGACAAATCATTCAAAAATTCCATGTAAACTTCAATCTCAAATTTTGTTGAAGTGTCGCCTTCATGACCCAACTTCAAAACACATTCTAGTTGTTGTTGTAAGTTTGGTTTTTGAAGAAAGATAGAAGTCAAAACATGAAGAGAAAAGTAAGTAGTCTTGTTTCGAATGGAAAATTGATTTCAAATTTTGCTATCACCCATTCTAGAACATCCCAAAGTGCTTCCTATTGTTCCACCATGGCCATTTGGGAATATGTATTCCCACACAAAATTTTGAAGAATCAACAGGTTCCTCAACATGGAAGGAGAGATACCCCTTATTGGATCTTTATTCATCAAAAGAGATTGCCTCTACAATCCCCTCTAGGATGAGGCAATTTGGTCCTCTAAGGTCTCTTTGTTATTTCAGTTTATTGGCATCCCTATTGATTGTCTCCCCCCTTATAGATACTCCTTGGATCCCATCGGTCACATTCTAGCTCCTTGAACAAGGTGATTAGAGAGGATATCCACAAAAAATACATCTAGGTCAATTGAACACCCCCTAAGGGACTTGACCCTAAGATGGCCTTCTACTTCAAGAACTTCATACAGCTGAAGGATGAACTTATAGTCAAACTTGCCTATACTCAAAGACATTGTATGCATATCCATAGGATTTCTCTTGGAAAGTTTAGGGTTTGCTCTCACCAACTCCCAATTGGGTAAATCATTACATTCCTTGTTAGAGAGGATTTGTAAATTGCGTCAATTGCAAGATATTGAGTCGGATGTAAGAGAAAAAAATATTTAGATGTCCCATTTAATATAATATTAGAGGGAGGTTCCATTGGCTCTACCAGGAGTACTAGACTTGGGTCGCTCCCTCAATACTTTTCTCCTCTATCCATATCAAAGATGCATAGCTCTTCTTATATGGGAGGTGTTAGAGCACGAGACATGGATCTTGTTATATGGGAGGTGTTAGAACATAAGACATGGATCCTATAAGGATTCCCGAAATAGATCTCGTTAGACATTTGATCATTAGTCCACATCATATCCAACTATCATAGACTCGTACCTTTGTGGACTTGATGCATCTTACCATAGAGAAACATGGGAGTGGATGTGGTTGTATTCCTCATGCAAGCAAAAATCAGATGCAATATGCTTCTAGCAAGTGTCAAGTGTCTAACAAACTTAAGCCATGGAACCCTAGGCCCACCAAGGCATCCAAACCTAAAATATTATGCATTAGGCTTAAGTCTAGGTACCATGTTTCTAAGAAAKTTCTTGCATTGGAAATATTTGAAATGACAAATCTGCTCAATTCCTATGGATCTGATATAAATTTTTTATTTAGAACTGTGAATATGATGATGGACTACTAACTAACAACACGTGCACATGCAACTAAAGGTACAACCAAACAGGTACCTGTCAGATATTTCTTTGTTGAGTGAGGAAAGATTAGGACAAATGGAGGTTGGAAATGCGACTGCATCTAGTAGATATGATAAGAAAACAAGGACCAGAGGTGAAAAAGTCAAAATAAAATTTTGTAGACGCATGCAATTTTTTCTTGCTGAAGGAGGATCATGCTCTTATGATGATGAGAGCATAGGAGACATAGATTTTCCACTCAGGTATAAGCATTTGGTGAAGCAATGGGTACCTAAGGAACTACCTCCTATATATGTTGACTTCGTTGTAAACAATAGGACATAACGCATTGCACCATCCTCCCTGCATGGCTTGGGTCTATTTTCCATGGATGGAATAATTGTAAAATACAATACAGTAACTGAATTGATGGACTATGTCGGACCATGTTACAATTATAATGATTGGATGCGGCTGGTCTGGTACATGCGAAGTATGCAGAGATATGCACTCACTGCAAATGATATACAACTAATAAACAAGGATAAAACTAAGGGAGTGACTATCTATATTGATGGAAGACCTAAAGATTTTGGCAATATCGTAGGGTTTATAAACAACACATGACCCAGGACAACAAACAAACAACTGAATTGCATATTTGAGGGACGTGAAGAGAATCGAGTAGTCATGTGCGCAATAAAAAAGATAGCTCTCGGGGAAGATTTATTAGTGGATTACCATTTGAATCGAATAGACACATTGACTAATAGTGTGCAAGTTCTTATGCAACACTTCTTTAAGAAACCTCTACTTATTGCATTATATTTTTTTATTATCTTTAACATTGTTGTAAATATTATCATTAACATTGTTTTTTTGTTATCATTAACAATTTTTTAAATATTTGGGGGTTCTAATTATATTATAATGTGGCAGGATGATCGTGGAAAAGGGCCAGCCACAGAACATGTAAATGATTATCAATTTCCACTTTCATTTGACGTTGTTTTTATTATTTGCTTATATAATTTTATTGAAATAACATTGTTTTTGCTGAAATTATATGTAGTCAGCAGGCCATGTGGATCATGATTCTTCCGATGAGGAAGGATTTTATTCTTGCATTGATCCGATTCTCTCATTAAAAAAAAAGATCATTAAAGCTAACAAGGAACTATTTAGCTTGTTAGATCGTCCAGAACAAACTTCGGACGTAAAAGAAAGGATCAAGATCCTTATGTCACAACTTAACACATATAAGGTAATAACCATAATTTCATTTTTTTTTTGTTTAATGCACTCATATGTTCAATTATGATACTTTGTTCTTTAACTTTTACATTATCTCATGAAAAAAAAAAAACTTTTTTATAAAGGAATATTTGGAGCCTGTTTAGCCTGGGGTTGGTATTAGTGGCGCTACAGAGACGCTATAGAGTCCTGATGCAGACAGTCATATAGCTACTAGAGCACTATTTACTTCTCCATCTTCTACACCTCATGCAGATAGGAGCCATGACACACACTGACAGGCATCCACACCTTGATCAGAGCCTAGAGAGGGTGGCAGAGATGAGGATCATAGTGATGTGGTTGAGATGGATGCATTTCCTGGAGCTAGACATGTGACAAGCACGAGGGCCCTTCCGCACACATTTTTGGTCGACACTAATGGATTTCCATTAAAACAATCAAGATTCCAAGGTAGTTTTAAATCATATTTTAATCATTTAATGTTGTCCTCATATAGAAATCATCTAGATTATTAATTTTAAATTAATGATCATATCTTTTTGTGTGTAGGAAATGACCTTTTTTATAGTCACATAGAGAGCAAGGCCTTGTCTATTTTTGGGGCAACCTTACGCATGAGGTGGAATTTCCAGAATTCCAACCTCAAAAAGGAACTTATGGATTATCTTGAAGGCCTCTTTGGTGTAGACACGTTCAATACAAAAGTGGTCACATCTATAGCCAGTGAATATTTAAAATATACCCAGGATGTTTATAGACGAAGCTTGGAAAAAAATCCTAGGTATGAGCATCCTCCCTCAATTCCAGAGAGAGAGTGGAAGGCAATCATTGATGATGCAAAAGAGAAGATTTTGAGAAAATTAGGAGAACAAATAACCAGTACACCAAGGTAAATTACAAATATTTGAATTCAATACTAGCTTTATTTTTCTTTAGATATAAATAAAAGTGTTTTTATATATAACATACTTGAAAATTTTGATGATAGGTTGCCTGACACTTCAAAGGTAACCAAAGCAATGATTGCCAAACATGGACAACACAAGCTAGGCCCAGGCTGCTACTTGAGGTTATAGTCACAAATCGTAAGTACCAAAACATATTAAGAATATTATTTGTATCAAATTACAACTTTAAGGTAATTGCAGCCAAAAATATTAAAAAACCATACCCTTTTATAATGCAGGGTGATGACTTCGGAACTGGAACCACGGAGGAAGACCTCCAACTTGGTTACAAGTATGGTTATAAAGTAGTGGTTGATCGTAGGAAAATCATGGGGTAGACACCAAGATCCAATTTGCTGGATAAGGTAAATAAAAATCAGTCCACCTTAACCTTTCATTACTTATAAAATACATAAATGTTTGATATCATCCATAATTTAATGTCTTACTTTGTTTTAATCAGGGGAGCAACACTATCAACCCTACCATTAGTACTAAACAACAGAGTGTTGATAGTGAAACGTAGCCAGAAGATCATGGTGCTCCCCAACAGCCCCATCCCAATGAGGTGCAGCCCCAAGATTTTCCTATGAGTGTAGAGGCCCATGACGGTAAATGTCTATATATTAATCAAATACTTGATAATTTTGTACTTATAATTTTTAAGGTTTCAATGATAGAAAATGTCATATATGATCATCCTCAACCTAAATATCATGTGAACAGGCTAGAAACCATTCCAAGGGTGCTGACTAGAGGACTAGGTAAATAATTACATTGCAGAGTTTTTGTTCAATAATAATGAACTACTTCAACCCTATTTAAAAATTGGCTATATAAATTCAATATTTTTTATTTTTTTAGGTGATGGCCCCTCACAGCAGCATTGAAGCCATGGGTACAAGACCAGACATACTCGGCGTGAAATGACTGAAACAACATCATTTGTTGAAGAGCACCCAGTAAATGAAGACATGGACATTGATGATTTTCTTAAGCACTGGAAATAAAAAAAGAAGACTAAAAGAAATTCATGATTTCATGTAATAATTTGGTAAGACAGTTAGATGTACATTATATAGCTAATAATATACACAAGGCTATTTATATGGCTTGTATAAATCTGTGAATGTCATTTTGTTATACACTTAATGATAATTTCAGCTTCTCTTAATGATGCAACTTTCAAAATCTTGTGACATGATATATGCAACTTTGAAAGTATTGTGACATGTTTCATTGTGTCTCACATGACAAAGAGAATTACCATTATTTTCATTGTGTCATGGACATGGTGTTTTATGTTTAAGAAGATATCTTAGTGATTTTCATTCCACTTTAAAGTCCCAAAATAAATTTTAGAACCTATCTCTGATCTAGAGGTGAAGATGGCAATAACATACAAGACATTTTCATTCTATGCATCTAGTTAACATAGTTTGTGGATATGTCAACCTTTGATAACAAAGTTCTTAAACTTTATGTAATGAAGCAGACATCCCTTTTTTACAATGTGAAATCCATAACAAAGAGGTATATGAAGTCATTTCTACATAGGAGGGTAATAACCTTATTAGATTTGTGTAGGAAGAAAAATGTCCCACTATCTGTTCCATGAAAAATATTGCACTGACATATTAAGATGGTAGTAACGAAGAATTTGGAGGGGGAGTGGTCCATAGAAATTCCAGTGTTATGTATTCCTATTTATAGGTGGGAAGGGGGAAATATGATCATTGGGAATTGAAATTTTATTTAGCAAAGAACTAGTATTTGAGTAATAATCAAGGTTTCATTTTGGGAAAGCTTAATTACATGTGACCAAATCGATGAAAAGCACAAAACTATAAGTTGTAGTTCTTACTTAATTTTGTGTAGCTTTTGTTGGTGTTGCTGGTATATTGTGGGCATCAATATAATTTCTTTATTTTTTAGTCTCAAGCATTAGGGACATTATTTTTCAGTGATTTGGTGTATTAGGAGCACTAGTGCACCCATACCTAAAGAAGAGCATCGATGCACCTACACCGTATAGAAGAATTGGTTCAGCCATACGAAATCGGAGAAATAATATACCAATACAGAAGCGAAGCACTGATGTATTTTTGGGATATTAGCACTCTAGTGCACATGGGTCATGGAGCACAAATTTTTTGGAACCAAAGTCGAGCACTATTGTATTTTGTGTTTTTTTACACTTGGGTGCACATTGGTATAGAAGCATCGGTGCACCTAGACCAATGTGGATCATCAATGTGTCTTAACCAATGTTTAGAACTTATGTATTTTTGACATGTTGTTTCTCCAATGCACTTGTATCCATGGATCACCAATGCTTTAGATATTAAAGGGCATCGGTAAAACATAATAATTTAGGTGCATCAATAAAAAGTACTTCTACCAAAACATTTGGTTGCATGCCTTTGCTAGAAACCTAGTGCAACATAACTGTTTAGGTGTATCCACTAATTGGTGTTTTCCTTATAATTGGTGTTTTCCTTATAATTATTATAAATTTTATGTTATTCATGCATAGCATGTTTCTAATGAAGTTATCTGCAACATGTCTAATACAAAGGATCGTGAGTGAAGAGCAAATGATGTGGTAAGTTTTCCCCTGAATTGTGTTATTTTCTCTACTTCCTGTATGTTCATGGATTTGTGTTATTTGTATGCATTTCTAGGAGCCCTATTTCATATTGTCAATGTTCATGTCATCTTGACATTATGAATTTCATCATGTTAAGATAGCATCATTACATTTGTTCCTTGTGTATTATGTTAACTTTTTTTGTCTTGTTAGCATTATTTCATTTATCTTGTCAAGTAGATGTTGTTAGTTTGTTATGCCACCTATGTTTTATGAAAGTAGTTCTACACTTCCTTTCATTGAGAAGACAATGATGGTATTGCTATCAGTGATGTTCAGACAATAGCTTTGGGTATGGTGAACCTATTCGACTATAAGTTTTATATTTGAAATTTACCAAACAAAGGGTCAAAAATATATTCATGGTTGAGTGTTTCTAGCTAAGTGTCATTTCAACTTATGCTACTCATTGCTAATCATTGTAAGTGTGGTTGTGGATTCATTGATATTCTTGGCATTATGTAACCAACCCTCCTCGTGTTAAATATGCTAGTTTAGTTATATATAGGGGTATGTTAAATATGATAGTTTAGTGTGATATACATGGGTTGGACAATCTAGTTCTATTTTTGTTAACAAATTTTTCAGATCT
>JZKD02S1749970.1:520786-534669 GCA_000966675.3 Picea glauca
TTACCCATCAAACAAACTTGGGTCCATTACCCAAACATGGGGTCTCCAACTTCTCATGGCCATAACTCTCTAACCGTGAGGAATTATGTGACATTCCACATACCACTAGAAATGAAATGACAAGCACTGTACATATAGGATATTTTCCCTAACAAATTCACTTTCCTTCATCTCATTATTCCACAAGTAAGCATGGGTTCTCTTACTCAACAAAGAGTTTTCCCATGAGGGCTTTCACGATAAGGGGACCACTTTGGAGTTCATCCATATTTACTTCTTATCAACCATGACAAAACAATAATATGTCATATTTACATCAAACAATATTGGGTCCATTACCCAAACCTTTGTGCTATGGGGCTTTCTTCAAGGATTGACATCAATGACAACCAACCTTAATCAACACCTCTTACAAATAAAGCATCTGTTCTATGAGCATCCATGCTTTTCTGCCTCATCTCTTCAGATAACAAGGATGAAACTAAATCCTCATACTTCAATGTATATTGAGTGGTACTACCAATTTATACAACCAGATTATCCCAAGAGTCTCACAAAGAACATAACAAAGTAATACACTTATCTTCTTCTACAATCGTAATATTAACAGAGACAAGTTGACTTACCAAAGTATTAAAGGAATTTAGATGTTCTGTCATAGAATCTCCATCTTCCATCCTAATATGGTACAACTTATTTCAAAGAAACATCTTGTTTACTAGGGACTTTGATTGATACAAATTCCCCAAATTATCCCATAGTTCCTTGGCTGTAGAATCTCCTGAGACATTCAACAACACCGAATCTTCTAGGTAGAGTTGAATAGTACTCCTTTCTCTTATTTCCAGCTTCTCCCAATCTTCCTTCGACATACCAGTAGGTGGTGTACTGGTAGTTTGTGTACTAGTAGGTTGTGTACCAATAGCCTGTGTGCTAGTAGATGGTGTACTAGTAGGCTATGTACTAGGATCCACAGAGATCCATTGTACTTTGTCTACAAGAAGGTCCTCCATCTTTAGCTTCCATAGCTCAAAGTTTTTACCATTGAAATTCTCTATATCGATTCTAGAAGAGCTTCTCATTCCTCTTTTTGCACTAAAATCACAACTGCAAAAACTCCCACGAAACCTAGGTTTATCGCAGACCCAAGATAAACTTGATCAATCAAGACCGAGCAAAAACCTCAACAACAAAGGCATCCCTTCGAACGCAAAAACGAGCTCTGATACCACATGTAAGTTTTAAACCTGTGAATTAAAGCAATGCATATAGATTCTTTAGAAAAATAGGATTTAATCAATGGCTCATACACAGAGTACACAGAGATTTTATACCGGAAACCCTCAACTAGGAAGACCTTTCTTATATTCATTATTGAATTTCCCCATTCACCATACAATATATACAATGCTTTTAGGTATTCCGTAGATATGAAAACCCTAATCCCTTAATCCAAGATTAATTTAGTAAACCGCTTAAAATAGCAAAAATTGCCCAAAAAAACATTTTGGATCGCTACGCCTAACCAGGGGAAGCATACCTACCCCACCCCGAGAAACCCCCTAGGAAAGCACCCGACGGACACGACAAAGAGTACACTACTAGAGGGATCGTCAAGCGCAGTTGTCAAACCTGACGCACCCACACACACACATGCAAAGAATATAACACATACCCAACACTAAGTGTGCAGGACTCTAGACATTGAGGATGTAGAGGCATCGATGAAACCCATTAGACTCCAGATCGATTCAGGGAGTGGATTGTAGGATTTGAATGTTGTTAATGTGACATATGTACATATGATTAGATGTTATGATGATTGATTATTATTGCTGACATGATTCGTTGATGGATGGAGGATGATGATAGCTTGCCGACCAGACTCACATTTGGAGTAGAGGGGCATGCAGGACAACCTACTAGTACTCCCATTGTGGCTCGAGCTGTAGGTTAACGATTACTTGGTTCAAGAAGACCCACAATTTCATCAGGGAAGATTGTGAAAGTCGCTCATGGTGATTCTAAGGGGCGCGCAATAAGGAAAGGTCCTTATTCCTTAGAGGCCCTTAGTTTCCAACAAGATCACTTGGTGGAGTATTGACTCCAGGGGTTTGACATCTACCAAATTTAGTCAAGAGGCGAGTGACACCCTTGGAGCATGTAGTGCATCTTGAAAGGCACGTCATGCAATTAATACGAAAAGAGGCAAGTGGAACCCTTGGAGCACGTAGTGCATCTTGAAGAGTACATCGTGCAATTAAAACGGAAAGAGGCGAGTGTCACCCTTGGAGCACGTAGTGCATATTGAAGGGCACGTCACAATTTTAACTAGTAAGTGAATAAACCTAGTGGCTAGAAAACCTTGCCTCCTTAGGACCTGATCGACCTTAAAATGAATGATGTGATTAGTAAAGTTTAATAACAAATTGTTCCCTTAAAAATTGTCACTCGACCTAGTGAAACTAAAACCTAGGTCTAATTAGAACTTGTGGATAAAGAAAAACTAAATAAACATGTAACAAGAATGGTCGGTAAGAAATTCAAACTTAATTATTAAAGTAAAAAAAAAATTATAATGGAGGATTAAATTTATTAAAAGGGTAATGGTTGTTTTTATCTACACTTTCTAAATTGATTTTTTTAGTTAAAAAAAAAAATGGGGAAAATTAAAAGAAAAAGTAAACTTAAGGAAAAAGGGGAACTTAAAGAAAAGGGGAAACTTAAAGAAAAAGTTGAATGTGTAACTTAGTAAGGAATCTAGCCTTTGGAACTTTCTATTTATGAACTCCACTATGAATTAAGTAAGACGTAAGTCATTTAAGAATTGTATGAGAATGATGGAACACCAAGGAACATTTCTAGGAACACTTTTAGGTGGGTGAGGGAAATAGACAAATTTAATTAATTAATAAAATTGATTTTCTTGTGCAACTAGGGGATCAGATGACATGTGCACCAGGGAAACTTATGAATAAGAAAATAATGAGGGTTTTAGAAGCTTATGACTAAGAAACTCTATAAAAGAGATGGTAGAGGAGGAGTATGGATCACTTCTGGATTAAGTAATGTTACACTGATGAAATTTTATCTTGACTGAACTTTCTCTTGTGGGAGTTGGGATACCTAGCTCGAGTAACAAGTGGTAGCTCGACCTTGCAAGGCGAGTTGGGTGCTAGCATTCTCTAGTACTGTGTGTGTGTCTCGTTTGTGGCTCAGGGGGCTCAAGAGGAAAAAGAGTACACCTAGTGTTAGCAGGGAGGTATCGGTGAGGTCTCATCGGTCGACAAGAGGGATCTTGATGGAGCGAACGCATGGAAGGAAATATTATCCTCATTGCCATCGGTAAAGGTACGCCTGTTAAAGTTGTTACTTGTAATAAAATTTAGTTACACATTTTTATTTTACTGTATTCGGATGACGATTCATTGCCATGACCCTTCCTTGAGAATTATGTTATCAATGTAATTCCTTTGTCACTTGATTCATCCTGTAAGAAACCTTGCTATCTACAATATCTTTTATTTTCTGAGTGACTGTCTAATTGTGCGTTGCCAGAAAGAGCGCCAGACTCAAAACCTTGCCTGCGCTTTTTTTTGTCCTGCCTACGTCATTTATCCTTTAAGTTATTAATATATGCTTGAGCAGTCGGCCAAGAACCGAATCGATAGTATTACACTACAATGTTAAATGTTTAGATTCAAATGCCCTGCTTTCCTGTGCATGGATAATAATTGTAGGATCATTTATCTGCCAGCACAAAGTTCTCTCCTGGGCATTATACCCTTCCTAGCCTCTGTGTTTATTGTGATGGTTTCTCTTAAAACTCGTTTTTCTTTGTAACCCCTCCCTTCAGTAGCGATTTACAGTCATCTTGTTGAGCGATTCACAATGTGTTTGTTGAGCGTTGATAAATGATTACTGTGATTGAGCAATTACTGAAACTTTGAGAGTTTAATATAACAATATTACTCAATTTGTATTAGATAGGATGTAATTTTGACTTTTAAATTTGGTGACGAGGGTTTATCTCCTATATGCACTCACTACAGTCACTCAACTCTCTTCTTTTCTAGATGTATATGTGCTCATTAATTTATTATAAGATGTATGTTTTAAATAACTCATTGAATGTATTTGTTTGGCTTTACACCGTGCAATCTGCATGATAAACAATGAATTTATATAGAGAACAAATCTATATAGACAATGAATCTATATAGACAACGAATTTATGTACGCAATGGATTTTTATATGGAAAACCCTTTTTTTTTTTTATATAGACAATGAATTTATATAATATTGATAAACAACAAATTCACACCGTATTAACACAATGTTCACTCAACAATTACACAGTATTAACACATCGAATTAAACAAGAAATTCACACTGTATTAACACAATGTTCACTCAACAATTAAACAATATTAACACACTATTACCACAATATTAACACAGCGAATTAATACAACAGTTTCCCATAGTATTAACACAGTAGATCCGCTTCTCATTATGAAACTGGATCCACTTAAAATATCTCGCTTCGATCCCTATTCTTTCTTCTGCTTCTCTGATAAGGGCGGGGATGAATGATTTGTAGTAAAGCAATCTTCCTTCTATTGCATATTATCTCTGTAAGAAATAGAGGGAGCTCTTGTATTACGCAGGAATGAGGTGATTCCTCATTAGCTGAAGCAGAGGCACTACCATGATGTGGAGATTGGTATCCTTAGGGACTGACTGGCATAATTTGGCCATTCATGGAGGCAGCCACCGAGTGCCTCCAGGGAAAACCGAGAATCGAGACCCTCCCATGCAAGGCTGATTAAGGAGGCGGCCCTTGTCCCACCTACCCTCATGAATATCCTGTTGCTTTATTTATCCTTGGTAAACAAGATTGCAGGCTACCTGGGTGGGACATGACCTCGGTCTTTACACCGCAGGCCAGTAAGCCTTGCTCGACATATTTTTTCCTTCTGGCTCAGCCAGGCACCTTCTCTGTGTTAGTACAGGCGCATCCTCGAGATTTATGCTTCTTTTTGCCAGGTGTCCGGAATGCGAAATATGAGTTAATGCTCTTATTTTGTTTCTTAGATGCGCAACTGTCTGAGTTATTTCTTAATTTATTTGAGTTAATTTTTTTTTAACTTATCTACTATTCTCACCAACTTGGCGAATTTCCAGCCACCTTCTCCGTGTTAGCACATAAATCTGCCTTCTTTTCGCCAGCTGTCGGGAGATAGAATTTAAAGTTTTGTTCTTATCGTGTTCCTTAAAGACAAGTGGTTCTAATTACAGGTTGATGTTTAGAAGTTTAATCGTGCCTTGGAAGTATTTTTTGGTGCCTTTGAGTGATGTCGATTCAAAGTTGTGGAGCTACTATTTGTATAATCACACACACATTTAAGTAATTCCAAGGAACTATGATGGAAATTCCCTTTTTTAAAAGACTTCCTTATTATTCAATTGGGTACCTTGTATATATCATCCCACCTACTTCCACTTCCTATCTCATACTTACCTTATTTTTATACTAAGAGGTCCTTGGTCAATCCACCTGTTATCACTCCAAGAAACTCCCCTAGGTTGTATCTCAGAGATGCCTGGTAACTTAACATTTTTGTAATTATTTTCTCAATGATGGATGTGGGTTTGGATCAAAATGAATATCTAAATCATTGGATTGTATCTTCAAGCTATATTCATGCAGTACAAGGCCTTCAAGAGCTATTATTAGATAGGTTTGTAGATCAAATGAATAAGAAAACCAATAAATTAACCAAAACATACATAAACAATATATATGATGGGTCAACAAACTAGCAAAGGATTCTTATGATTCTTGCTTAAATATCAAAGGTAAGATGACAGCTACCATGGGACCTTTAAACATAGACAAAGAAATTATTTCAAATCATAGGCATAGAAAAAAAATAAAAAGAGAATCTGACAATAACAATGACAGAAGCTTGCAGGGTTAATATGTTAAAGAAAGTGTCTTTATCACAATAATAGTGGATTATAGAACTCAAAATCGAACCCTTTGTTCATCAAATTTTCGAGGCTTTATAGCCTTTACAAATAGTTTCAAAATCCTAGAATACTAGATCGAATTTTTCCTAAAATAGAGAGTCAATAACTGGCCCAAGAAAATAGGCAAAGATCCTATAAACTAGGTCAATTTCTATCCTTGGATGATCTTTATGTCCTTCATATTCTTTGGCAGGTGTAGTGAGCCTTCCGAGGCTGCTGGATTTTATGTGATAAGAGAGGAGTCGAAAATGGCAACTGCTGACAGTCAAACAACTTTGTATCCATGAAAATAGCTAACCGATTTTGACCTCTCTGTCTTGTAAAGCATCTCCAAAATAAAAATAAAACTCTTGATAAGGATGCCATTAATTATTGTCTATCGATTGGAACCATTCCTAAGGCTTTTGGACAAGGAAAACTTGGATCTGTACAAAAAAATTAACTTTCTTCCCTATCAGTGCTTTCGGTAGCTAGAATAAACAGAATTTGGACCAATTAGCTACCAAAAGATCTGCTTTAGGTGGCTAATGAACAATCGAAATGTTCTCCTAAGCCACCGAATGGTCAGTTTTAGTGAAATTATCAAAATTTCAAAAAAACTTTTGTCTTAGCTCAAAAACACCTTAGGGATGATCTTTTAAGGCTTCTGCATCTTTCTCAAAGACTATAGAATTACTGGCTGCCTCTGGTTCATTGCATTGAACTACCACCTCTGCTAGGGTTTCAAGAGTAGCATGTGTTTGAGCCTGGTGTTTTGGAGACATAGCTTGCTTCTTCAAATCCATGACCTTTTTCTTCAAGCTCTGAGCTACTCTCCATAAGATCTTGTAATCTTTTACAATCTTGTCCTTCTTTTTCTTTTCCTTTATGCTTTCATGTGCAAATCTTTCCCAGGATGAGTTGTTTTCTATAAAGTTTTTCGACAGGGTTTCATATCTAGTTTTAATTACCCTTTCTAGCACTTATTGTTGAGCTAACTTCTTCTTAAGATTCTTGATTTCCTTTGATTTAATCTTCTTTACTCTTTTTCTAGATGAGTCATCTGCAACTTATGGTTCTTGTTCTTCTTGAGGTGTAGGTGATGGAAGGTCTTCATACCTTGTTGTGAAAACATCTACATAAACTAAATTTTCATGCCCTATGGTAACTAAATCTTCGTGCCCTATTCCAGTCTGTTGTTCTTCAGCCTCCAAGTCGGTGTAAGGAAGATTAAGAATGATTTTGTTCACTGGGGTTTTCTCAGTCTTATTTGTTTCACTACTGAAGTTTAGTTTCTTCTTAGTGTTGTTAATCTTAGAAGAAGGGGAGGTTTGATTAACTAGAAATGGAGAGATAGATCTCCTCCTCCTTTTTCCACTTCTGTGAGTAGAAGACTTCCTGGAACGAGGACTCTTTTTACCCTTTAGTTGTACATCAGTCTGAAAATCATTCCAGAACAAGTAATTCCACTCTTTTCTTCCTCTCTGCAACAACTCACAAACCAAAAGCTTAATTAGACCATGGTGGGATAGTCTACCTGCAACTTTATTGGGCTTGGCCTTGACCTGATGTGTCATATTAGATAAGCTTCTGTGGAGAAAATAGGGCAGATTGAGTGGGTTTCTACTAGTAAAATCATCACCCTATTATATCTTCCTTCACAAGTTATATATACCATAATGGCTTTTAGTAATTGTTGCCATTTCTCTTCAAGGAAAGACATAGGAATGTCTTTCTTCCATATCAAATCCTTGCGTTCTAGTTTCAGGTAAGACCTGAATTCAACATTCTTTGTGACAGTGGTTTTAAACCATTTTTCTCCAGTCCTGGGAAGCTTTGTCACCTTGGCTATGAGGGCTTCATCGACCTCCAATTCATCTCGATCGATGACTTCTTTCCTTCCATCGAAATTCATGGCAAAGGATTTTGCCACTTGCTGGTGAGAACTCTGTAATTTTTTACAAAAATTATAACAACCTGCGTCCCTAAAAAGTTGGCATACCTCTGGGTGCGATTCCAAGTAACTAATATCGTCGAGCTCTTTCCTCAGAGTTGATCCTCCTTTCTTCACCTATTGCAATGTTGTTGTACACCTGCGATTGAAAAATCGGATTTTGGGGGAAAATTACACATCGTAGACTTAGGGAGATTTAGCTCAGCTATGACAAGGACGAGAAAAAAGGGGCGAGCATCATATCGTGGCACTAATTACAAGGGATGTGAAAGAGAATATTGTGACTTGAAACAATCATGGTTGATGAATGAAAGGTACATAACCATGTAGTTTGATGAAACAACGATCCGAAAAGATTCATTATATCATGCAGAAATCAGCTTCTGGTCATGAACAATTTGTTTTCATATCTTTTTGGCAGCTAATTGAAATTATAAAACTTGAAACCCGATGGTTTAAACGTGTGAAAGAACGTGTTGACTTCTCCCCTTCTCTTGCGATTTTGGTGGCTAAAATAGCCCTGAATTTATTTGTTTAAGCTGCCGAAAGCTAAGGCTTTCGGTGGCTAATGAACAATCGAATTGTTCGCCTAAGCCAACGAAACCTGAGATTTGAATTAGATCAAATAAAAACTAAACAAAAGTTTATTCTAAATTTATTGCATGCATAAAGCTCTGAAAAATGAGCTTTAAAAATAAAAAATGTATTTTTTTTAAAATACATCCTATCACCTAAAATGAAATAACTCGATTGATTTATTTGAGGAGATAACACTGGCTCCTATTGGGGTTGAAAGCCTCTCTGTGAGGTTTCAAGAACCACATAACCAATGCCTTTCCTGTAAAAAGAAAATTCAAACCTATCTAGTAGTGCTTCCATTGGGCATGGAGTTATTTTGCAAAAACAAAAATTGAAAATAAAATTTACAATGACAAAGCTTTGAAGCCTTAGATGAAATAGAGTTTCAGAAAATGCCCATTGACTAGGCCACCAAACATTTCTTCACCTTCCAGACTTTGCAGAATGAAGGTGTTGTTGTGTTGTACTTGAGTTATCATGAAAGGACCGATCCAAAAAGAGTCAAACTTGTTGTGCTTTCCTTTATCTTGTCTAAGAGCATCCCATTTCAGAACCTAGTCACCAACCTGAAAGTTGTCCTCCTTTGATTTTCTATCAAAAGTATCCTTGATCCTCTTTTGATGAGCTTATGATTTTTTCACCAGTTGTTCTCTAACCTACTACAATTTTGCCAAGTCAAGCATTCTTCTCACCATATCATTTGATTCAGTTTGTTCTTCCTGAAAGAACTTAAACACTGGTAGAACTAGCTGAATGGGGAAAATGGCATCAGTGCCATAAACTAGTTTGAAAGGATAAGTTCCTATAGATTTCTTGATATTCACTTTGTAGGCCCAAAGAGAAAACTTTAGTTTAGAATCCCAGCCCCTTTGATTCTCCTCCAACAACTTTCTAATGAGTCTAAATAGACTCTTATTGGATGACTCGGCAAGGCCATTGCCTTGAGGGTAGTAGGAAGTAGAGTGTATCAATTGAACACCCATTGACTTACACATGTCAACCGATGCATCAACTTTGAAGGTTGCTTCATTGTCTATCACTAGCCTTTTTGGGCAACCAAATCTGATCATAATGTTTTCATAGAAACACTTCATGATGACCTGGTGAGTGGCATTTCTAGTGGGGATTGCCTCTATCCACTTGGTAAAATAGTCGGTGGCTACCAGGATCCACTTATGTTGTCCACTAGATGAAGGATTAATCTCGCCTATGAAATCTAGGCCCCATTGTTGAAAAGGGTCGTTCACTACAATAGGTCTCAGGGGTAGGGATTTTAGTTGCTGCTTCCTTGTCAATGTTTGGCACTTATCACAAGATTTCACAAAAGTGCACACATCTGAAAAAAGAAAAGGTCAATAATACCCAACCCTTAGGATTTTATGAGTTGTGGTCTTCCAATAATGATGGCCTCCACAGATACTCGAGTGAAACTGATGCATGACTTCAACTTACTCATCTTTGTCCAAACATCTCAGTAGTAAACCAATAGGATCTTTCCAATACAAAAGATTATCATTAATGTAGAATTTAATTTCTCTAAGATTATTAAGGGCTCGGGCTTGAGTCATACTAAGTTTAGGAGAAACCTCCAATTTTTGTAAAAAATGAACAATACCTGAATATCACTCACACGAAGACTAATTCTCGGCCACCTGTTGGCTGTCATGTTTCTCTTCTGCTACTACCCCTGTCTGCAAACTTCCTGAACTTTCCCCAATGAAAATTATGTCCAAAAGATCACAGTTCTCTTCTTTCATGAGCTTGGCAAGGCCTTGGCCTTTTACCATATTAGTGGGCTTCACTTCTATGTCAAAATCAATCAACTTTGTGACCCATTTAGCTCTCTTTCCATCAATATTAGGCTGGGTCAAGACATCCTTCATAGAGGCTGAAGAAACATAGGCAACAACCTTTGCATGGAGGATATAAATTATGAAAGATTTTAATGACTTAATGAGAGAATAGGCTTGTTTTTCTATAGGGTCATACCTTAGTTCATCATCCCTGAGTGATTTGCTAAAGAAAGCCACCAATTAATCAAGTACTTCATCATATTTTTGTAACAAGACTGATGCCACTGTGTCATAGGAAGCAAAAGAGAAAATATAGAAATTCTTGGTGTAATCCAGACTGATTAGAGTGGGAGATTCCATGATAGCATATTTGAGATCCTAAAATGAACTTCTTTCATTCTCTGCCCATTTTATCTTAGATCCCTTTTTTAGCATAGAAGTTATATGTTTCACTAACTCGACGAAATTAGGAATAAACCTTCTGACAAAATTGATCTTACCGAGTAAGGATTGGATATCCTTCTTTGACCTTGGTATGGACAACTTCTGGATTACTTCCACCCGAGATGGATCAATTTTCACTTTGTTGAAACAATGTGGCCTAGTAGCTTACCTTTCTTGAGAGAAAATTGAAACTTTTTGGGCTTCAGCGAAATCCCGAACTATCTACATTTCAAAAATACTCTTTTTAGATGCTTCAGATGCTCTTCATGACTACTAGAATAAACTATGATATCATCAAGATAGATGAGGACAAACTTGTCCTTCTCTCCCATAAAAGCTATGTCCATGGCCCTCATTTCTATATGGCATCTTGGCGTACATGAAGGTACCCCAAGGAGTAGTAAAGGCAGTTTTTTCTTGGTCATGAGGGTGTACAGAAATCTAGTTATAGCCTAAGAAGCCATCTAGAAATGACATGACAGTGGCTTCTGAAATTCTTTGCAGCAAGTGTTCCATCTTGGGTAAGGGATAGTTGTCTTTATTGGAGAATTTATTTAGGTTCCTAAAATCAATGTATAACCCGATCTCACCATTTTTATTTCTCACTATCACTAGGTTTGCAATCCATTTAGAGTATCTCAGTGGAATTATGATTTTTGCATCGAGGAGCTTTTTGATTTCTTTTTCAATTATAGGCAATAGGAGAGGACTAAAATGTATTAGCTTCTGTTTGAAGGGGATGGTGTCTTTCTGAAGGGGAATCTTATGTTGAATGAAATTAGGATTATAGGTTTTCAGATCATTGTATTTCCAGGAAAAAACATCAACAAATTCTTTCATAATGTTACAATATTCTAACCTCTAATCAACAGTTATCTTAGTGGAAATATTTATGAATTTGGGATGGCTCTGGCTTCCTATATTTTGTTCATGGAGATTAGGATCCTTCTCCTTCGTATCAGGTTTGTAGGGGACATTGTTTTGGTCGAAAAGCTTCTCAAGAGGCACCAAACCCCGAGGTATATAATTATTGGGCAGATGAACAATATCATGTTGACCCATTTTTCTTTTCATCTTAGGCTTTTTGGATTCCTCTACATTTTAATTTTCCTGGTCAATATGCATATCAGGAAATTCATCTACAACATGGAGAAATCTACTAAGCTCATCATCGTCTTCAAAGACTTTCCAATATTTGATATTATCGGGTAGGGATGGTCTATATTTGACTTGGATTTCATAATTCCATCTAGGAGGCATGGGAGGAATGAACATATTGATTGAGACAGCAAGGGAATCAACTAGGTGATTCATAGCTCTGGGTATATAAGAAATATCAAAAATGGAAAAAAAGTCCCTGATTTTCCATACCTCATCCCTGTAAGCTTTCAACCTGACATATTTTTCTTGGAAAGTACTATTCACTTGTTGTATGATGAGATCCACATCTCCAAACACCTTTATAAATTTGATTCCCATCTCCTTGGCGGAATTTAATCCCAACATCAAAGCCTCATATTCTGCTATATTGTTGGTAGTTTTGAAATCAAGTTTGAAAGACAAACGAATAACCTCTTTTGAAGGAGAAATCAAAACTATACCTGCACCTACTGAGTCTTTGGTACTGGCACCATCAAAGAACATGGTCCACATGGGAGTACTCTCTCCATCAGTCTGCTGATAAGTAGGCTTTGTGAGATGCAAAGGATTTGGCTGAGAATAATATGTTTGCAGAATGCATGCCCCAAAGTATGTGTCCAAAGCATAGATGGGATGGTTTACATAATTCTTCCCATCACTAATGATGTAGGCAATCTGATTTTCTCTGTAAAGTCTCTTTAGCTCTCCTCCAAACATTAGGACTGTGGCATATGAAATATCCATCTACAAGGTACCTCCTAGCCTTTTTCTCCATGAACGTGATAAGAGGAGGTCAAACTTGGGTGGGATATCAACCACTATAACTTCCATTACCATGCTTCTAATTGGCAGCTGGGAAAGGTTTATGACAAGGTACTTTATGAGGCCAAGGCATCTGACTTTCCTAGAGTCGAAAGAGAAGATATCATGGTAAGGTTTTTTGATGTCAAGCCCAAGCTCATCCATCATTGCTCTAGGCATAAGATTGTGTGATGCTCCCAAGTCAAGCAAGCAGTTGTGAAGGATCTTGTCATGGATATTCAAGGATATGTAGAAGGGTGGAAAAGAATCATCTCGACTGTTAAGCCCTAATGTTGGCTCATTACCCCTTAATTGGGGCATATTATATTAGTAATGTTATTTTATTTATGTTGGCTTTATGCCATTGGTTGTAATTATACCTCCTAGTCTCCTATATATACCAAGGGGACATTTTCATTTTGAATCATCTTGTACTTGAACATTTAAGTGGGGTAAAAGGAGGTTTCCCCCTCGAAGAGGCTTATTATCTGAAATTATCTCAGTTTCAAGGCATTGAGAACTTTTCCTGAGGTTTTTCCATGCTATATTGATGTTTGGTTCTTAACATATGGTATAAGAGCTCAAGGTCTTGGGGTTTCACTGCTACATCTGAGACACCGTGGCATTTTCGCTATAAATTTTTTTCTACAACGTTTCAGAAGGAACCGCTTGGAGGGTATTTATTAGATGGATCAAGGTACATTGGATTCAAAATTCATCTCCTGAGGCCTTACACTTTCAGAGATACAGCTTGTACAAGATAGGGTTCTGGAATCATTGTGAAATGAATCATTGCGGAACTTTCGCTATAAAAAAATTTCTGTAACGTTTCAGACCCTGAACTCTAGAGGAAATTTACATAAATTAGTAAGGTATCTGTGGTAAAAATTTTAGATTCTGGTTCATCTTAAATTTGTAGATACACCTTGTGTAAGATAGGGTATCTGACTAGTCCTATTGACTAGTCTCAAGAAGGTGTTCCAGGTAAAACAAGTATAAATTATTGCTGGAGTATCCAAATTGAGTGGGACTAGTTGCATGGGATCATGGACAGTCTGTAGTATTTTGGGTGTGAGTTTCAGAATTTGATATCAATTATTTTGTGCGGGGCATTCTATACAAGTGAGATCTCCTGGAAAGGCCAAAAATCGACAAG
>JZKD02S1749970.1:544940-594663 GCA_000966675.3 Picea glauca
AGGGAGGGGGCACCACCTTGAACTTAGCTGTTATCGCCCGCACCTCAGATTAACATTCTTGATGTGTTGTATGATTTTTTACTCACACGCCATGTGTAATTGCAGTACATGATTGATGGATTCATGAATTTTAGTATCGTTGTCGTTATTAATTTGTGATGTATATTACCTCATGAAGCTTTTAGGAAAGAGAAAAAAATTTATGTCACTTTTTTCATTGTAACATTAGGGTAATTACATATGGTATCAAAGAGGGTTCAACCCTGCGACTAAGGATCACCATGCTTTCCACTGTAGTGAACCCCTGAGTAGTAACCTAGCGCTAATTAAAACTTTAACCTGCCCATGCAATAAGTAGGTTTAGATGTCACCATGGATACTCATGACGTTGTGCCAGGGGAGGAGGCACAAAGCCTCTAGTATCACCCATGCTAGAGGGGTCCAACCACCAAGGAGAAGAACAAGTCACTGGGAAGGAGTCAAATTTTGTAAGGGATGTGTATGGTCAGACAAGGAGATTCAAGGAAAATGTTGGAGGCCTTGGAAAAAAAAAAACCTTATGTACTGAGATACAACCATGACGCCTGTACCAATGAGGGTCCATAGCATGCCCCAAAAAGTACTAGAAGCATTCACGGGGAACTCTAGAATATTAATATTCTTTGTTCACGAGTCCCACAGACGGATCAACCGACAAGGCATGGCTAGAGAACAAGGTGATGTGCTTCGCACTTCACGGTTACGACCTCTGGAATGAAGGTATGTATGGAGGTATTAAGCTACAAGGGAATGCTATTCTAAGGTGGAAGATGCTCCTACCTCATCTAGACATACCCGTTAGATCCGTGTTTTTGGAACGGCTCGATGAATGGTTCTAGGAGAAGTAGATTGCAGAGGAATTCATCAAGCTCCAGTGATGAGTTTCGTGCCTTACGACAAGGTGGTCGTACGGTGCCAGATTATGACATAAGATACTCCAGTATGCCTCGCATATGGACACAGAGAATATGGAGGTCCACAAGTCTGTGTGTGGCCTTAACTCCAGCTCTGTGCAAAGGTGAGGGTCTAAATTCCTCAGACGTTGCATGATGCAGTCCAATAGGCCTCATTGACGAGGAATAATTGACCGTGGTGGATAACCGTCGGGCCAAGAACTAGTCCAAGGTTGTCGAGGTGTCAGGAGCCATTGCCAATGAACTTTTAGTATGTGTTAAATCCTCTTTCTTCAGAGAGCTCTATTTATTACCACGCTAAGGGGTTTTAGGTAAGAGAATTTGACTAGATGACTTTAGATGCATCGAAATCACCTCACGTTCCAACCAAATGGTTGGAGAAAAGGAGTATGAACTGTCGCTTTAATTTGGTGATAGTGTAACGAATTCTAACCTATGACATGATCTTAAGATCTTACGACGACGTTATCAATATGGACTAGTGGTAATCGCATGATGCAATACTCAACTGTAAGATGAAATGGTTGAGCTTGGTCGATGACAAGGGACAAAGAGACATGATTGTTGATCGGAACTAGGGAGTCTCCCTGAGGTTCATATGTTCCTTGCATCTATGGAAGAGCAGGCGTAAGGCATGTAAGATTTATGCGATCCTTGCGTTAAACGAGAATGGAGTAGCAGAAGGTCTAGAACACATTCCAGTGGTGAGAGAGTTTGCAAACATTTTTCCTGAGGAGTTACTAGATGGCCACCAAATCCAAGTTGGAATTTACCATCGACCTAAAACCAAGAACTCAACCAATAGAAAGAACGCTTATCAGATGTCGACCCCGAAGTTACAAGAATTGAAAACGCAATGAAAGGAGTTGTTGGACCTAGGAATTATACATCCAAGTGTGTCACTGTGGGGTGCGCATGTTATCTTCATATGAAATAAGGATGGTTCATGGAGACTCTACATTGACTGTCATAAATTGAACAAGGCAATAATCAAGAATCTGTATCTGTTGCCAAGGAATGATGATTTTTTCATCAGATTAAGGGTGCGACGATGTTTTCAAAGATCGATTTGAAATATGGGTATCACTAGTTATGGATCAAGGAGGAAAACATCCCTAAGACTGCCTTTAAGACGAGGTTTGGACATTATGAGTTCACTGTTTTACCTCTTGAACTGATAAAGGCCCCAAGGGTATTTATGAGTTTGATGAACGGGGTGTTTCACGAATACTTGAACAAGTTCGTCCAAGTGTTCATTGACGATATTTTGATTTACTCTCGGATGATGGAGGATCCTCTTGAGAACTTGTGCATGGTAATATAGTGTCTACGGGAGAAAAAATTGTTTGGGAAATTGTCCAAATGCTCATTTTATCAAATGAAGATTCACTACTTAGGGCATGTCATATATGGCGAAGGTATCTCCATGGATTCAATAAAGGTCGAGTATATTATGTAATGTTCTGCGCTGAACAATGTCCCCAAAGTGCGTAGATTCATGGGTTAGTGGGATACTATCGACAGTTCGTCGAGGGATTTTCGAAGATAGAAAATCCAATCATGGAATTGCAGAAGAATAACAAATTTTTTTTGGACCGAGAAAAGCACAAAATCATTTTGGAGGGTCAAGGAGATATTGACAACAACACCGATACTAAAGGGCCCTGACATGGACATAGACTTCTTGGTATGCATTGATGCATCCAAGGAAGGCTTAGGTAGAGTCTTGATTAAAGACAGTCGAGTGATCACTTACATCTCGAGAAAGTTGAGAAGGCGTGAGGAGAACTGTGCGATGCACGAATTGGATTTGTTAGCCATTGTTTATTCCTTGAGATTTTGGCGACACTACCTGACTGGATGAAAATTAGAACTAAAAACAGACCACATTGGTATATAACACATCTTTACACAAAGTGACTTGAATGTGCGAGAACGACGTTGGTTGTACTTGCTTAGAGAGTATGATTTCAAGATTACTTACATAAAAGGAACAATGAACAGAATGGCATATGCGTTGAGTCGGAGACCACACATCTTTTCGGTGATGCCTCTTTAGACGAATCTACAACAAAAGATCCTAAATTTACAGCGCGATGATGACTCGTACAAGGAGGTCAAAGATTTTATCGGACAAAACACAATGATGGTACCAAAATTTGAGTGAATTAATGTGGACAACGACATATTATTGAGATTTAAAGGTTGAATTTATGTACCACCCAACCATGAGTTGAGGAGTTTGATACTAAATAGGGCTCATAGAGAAGTGTACATGGGTCATCGTGGATTCATGAAGATGAGTTCAAACCTTAAATCCTTGCTCTTATGGAAAGGAATGAAAACATACATAGTGAACTATATGGAAAGATTTCTAGAATGTCAATAGGTGAAGCTTGAACATAGACATCCAATAGGATTACTACAGCCACACGCTATTCCAAAATCAAAATGGGAGGTCATTTGATGTATTTCATTGTCGGATTGCCACTGACGACAAGGAGACATGACTCAATTTTTGTGGTAGTCGACACTTTGATGAAGAGTTCTCATTTTATTCCTGGGTGTACGACGTATCAACAACTTGACTTAGCTAGATTTTTCATCATTGATATTGTGAGGCTACATGGCATGCCTAAGAGGATTATATACGATAGAGGATCACTGTTTACATGATGATTTTGGACCAGTTTCCGAGAGGCCTTGGGAACCCAGCTTAACTTCAGTACTACGTATCACTCGAAAATAGACTGGTAGACCAAGTGAACAGACCAAATCTTGGAGGATATGTTGTGTATGTACATGATCGACTAACAAAATCATGGGGAAGAACTCTTTCCACTGGTTGAATTTGCATATAACAACAATTATCAAAGCACCATTAATATGGTGCCTTTCGAGTTTCTTTATGGGTGACTGTGTCAGACGCCTTTGAGTTGGGATCGGCTTGAGGATAGGGTCCTGGTGGGACCAGAAGTGATCCAAGAAATACAGGATCAATGAAAACAATAAGATAAAGGATCAAGGAAACACAGGATCGATAGAAGCGTTATGTCGATGTGCATCGTGTCGACCATAGTAACGAAGTTGGCGATCAAGTCTTCTTGCGGGTGAAACCACATAAGAGTTTGATCAAGTTTGGAAAGGGTGATAAACTCTCTCCTAGGTTCATGGGACCTTTCAAGATTATGGAAAGGAAGGGGCATGTGGCCTATCGACTAGCCTTTTCTGATTCTTTTAGGTGTATGCACGATGTTTTTCACATATCTGTTTTGAGACATTATATTCATGATCCTACACTTGTTATTGAAATGAGTTCATTGCAAGGATTATGATGAGGGTGCACTCACAGAAGCCAATTCACATCTTGTACCATCGCATTCGAAAACTACAACATCGAACAGTATATCAGGTCTAGGTCAAGTGGGACAACTATAGTCCACACTCGACAACTGGGGAGGACACATATGATATGCATAAGAAGTTTCCATTTTCGTTTGATAGATAGAATTATGATACTGTGATATTCTTTATTTTGGCACTTATATACTGTGAAAGTTCTGGACGAAGTTTAAAACAAGAGGGGGTGTATGTAACATCTCACTCTTGCACGCGCTGAGCAAACTTATTCTTTGAGGACACTTTTCTGCAAGTGATCCAAGTTATTATACTATTGGTCATTTGATTATGGTTATGATATATTGTGGATTTGATGATACGTTATTTTGTTGTATTTACATAGACAGGTGCCATTGACTGGTTTCTCTTGAGTGTGCAGGACTCTGGACATTGAGAATGCAGAGGCATCGATGAAACCCATTGGATTCTGAATCCAATCAGGGAGTGGACTATAGGATTTGAATTTTGTTGATGTGACATATGTATATGTGATTAGATGTTATGATGATTAATTATTATTGTTGACTTGATTCGTTGATGGATGCAGGCGGACGATATCTTGCCAACCAGACTCACATTTGGAGTAGAGGGGTCATGCACGACAACAAAGGACATTGAGGGAGAGGTTTGGCAGTATCCCTGCCACATCATACTAGCACTCTCATCATGGATTGAGTTGTAGGTTAACGATTACTTAGTTCGAGAAGACCCACGATGTTGTGAGGGAAGATTGTGAAATTCGCTCACGATGATTCTATGGGGTGCGGAATAAGGAAAATTCCTTATTCCTTAGAAGCCCTTAGTCTCTCACAAGCTCACCTGGTGTAGTATTGACTCCAGGGGTTTGACGTCTACCAAATTTAGTCAAGAGGCGAGTGGCACCCTTGGAGCACGTAGTGCATCTTGAAGGGCACGTCATGCAATTAAAATAGAAAAAGGTGAGTGGCACCATTGCAGCACGTAGTGCGTCTTGAAGGGCATGTCACGCAATTAAAACAAAAGGAGGCAAGTGGCACATTGTGCGTCCTGAAGGGCACGTCGGAATTTTAACTAGTAAGTGAATAAACCTAGTGCCTAGAAAACCTTGCCTCCTTAGGACATGGACGACCTTAAAATGAATGATGTGATAAGTAAAGTTTAAAAATTGTCGCCCAACCTAATGAAATTAAAACCTAGGTCGAAGTAGAACTTGTGGATAAATAAAAACTAAATAAACATGTAAAATGAAGGGGGGGTAATAAATTCAAACTTAATTATTAAAGTAAAAAAAATAAAATTGTAATGGAGGATTAGATTTATTAAAAGGGTATTGGTTGTTTTTATCTACACTTGCAAAATTGATTTTTTTAGTTAAAAATAAAAAGGTTGAAACTTAAAAGAAAAAGGAAACCTAAAGAAAAAGGAGAACGTAAAGAAAAGGATAAACTTACAGAAAAAGATGAGTGTCTAACTTAGTAAGGAATATAACCTTTGGAACTTTCTATTTATGAACTCAAATAGGAATTAAGTAAGGCATAAGTCATTTAAGAATTGTAAGGGAATGATGGGACACTGAGGAGCGTTTCTAGGAATGCTTTTAGGTGGTTGAGGGAGATATACAAATTTAATTAATTAATAAAATTGATTTTTTTGTGCAACTAGGGGATCAGACGACATGTGTACGGGGGATGTTTTTCCTAATTAATTAAATGAAAAATGAATCTAATGAGGGTTTGTGAAACTTATAACTAAGAAACTCTATAAAAGAGATGGAGAAGGAGGAGTATGGATCGCATATGGTTTGTGTAACATTACGCTGCTGAAATGTTTTCTTGATTGAACTTTCTCTTGTGGGAGTTGGGATACCCAACTTGAGTAACGAGTGATAGCTCAACCTTGCGAGGTGATTTGGGTGCTAGCATTCTCTAGTATTTTGTGTGTGGCCCCTTTGCGTCTCGGGGGGATCAGGGGGAGGAAGAGTACCCCTAGCGTTGGTTGGGAGGTAACGGTGAGGTCTCATCGGTTGGCAAGTGGGATCTGGATGGAGAGAACACATGGGTGGAAATCTCAGCCTTGTCACTGTCGATAAAGGTACGCCTGTTAAAGTTGTTACTTGTAATAAAATTTAGTTACACTTGTTTATTTTACTGTATTCAAATGACGATTCATTTCCATGAGCCTTCCTTTAGAATTATGTTATCAATGTAATTCGCTTGTCGCTTGATTAATCTTGTAAGAAACCTTTCTATCTACAGTATCTTTTATTTTCTGAGGGACTTTCTAATTGCGCGTGGCCCGAATGAGCCCCATACTCAAAACCTTGCCTGTACTTTTGTATCTCCTGCCTACGGCCTTTATCCTTTAAGTTATTATTCCATGCCTGAACAGTCGGCTAGGAGCCAAATCAACAGTCTTTCACTCCGGTGTTAAAGGTTTAGATTCAATTGTCCTTCTTTCCCATGGATGGATAATAACTGTAGGATCATTTCTATGCCAACACGGAGTTCTCTCCTAGCCGTTATACCCTCCTTAGACTCTTTGTTTATTGTGATGTTTCCTCTTAAAACTTTTTTTTGTTTGTAACCCCTCCCTTCAGTAGCGATCTACAATCATCTTGTTGAGCGATTCACACTGTGTTTGTTGAGCATTGATGAGCGATTATGTGATTGAGCGATTACGGAAACTTTGAGAGTTTAGTATAACAATATTATTCAATTTGTATTAGATAGGATGTAATTTCGACTTTTAAATTTGGTGACGAGGGTTTATCTCCTATATGCACTCACTACAGTCACTCAACTCTCTTCTTGTCTAGATGTATATGTGCTGATTAATTTATTATAAGATGTATGTGTTAAATAACTCATTAAATGTATTAGTTTGGCTCTACACCGTGCAATTTGCACGATAAACAACGAATCTATATAGACAACAAATTTATGTAGACAACAAATTTTTATATGGGAACCCCCCCCCTCCTTTTTTTTATAGACAACGAATTTATATATCATTGATAAACAAGAAATTCACACCGTATTAACACAGTGTTCACTCAGCAATTACGCAGTATTAACACAACGAATTAAACAACAAATTCACACCATATTAACACAATGCTTACTCAGCAATTACACAGTATTAACACAGTACTAACACGACGAATTAATACAACAATTTCACAGAGTATTAACACAGTAGATCTGCATCTCAGTATGAAACTGGATCCAGTCAAACTATCTTGCTGGAATCCCTATTCTTGCTTCTGCTTCTATGATAATGGCGCAGATGAATGAGTCGTAGTAAAGCAATCTTGCTTCTGTTGCGTATTAGCTCTGTAAGTAATAGAGCGAGCTCATATATTACGCAGGAATGAGGTGATTCCTCATTAGATGAAGCAGTGGCACTACCACGACGTCGAGAATGGTTTCCTTACGGACTGACTGGCATACTTTGGCCATTCGTGGAGGTAATCGTCGAGTGCCTCCAGGAAAAACCGAGAATCGAGACCCTCCCATGCAAGGTTGATTAAGGAGGTGATCCATGTCCCACCTACCCTCATGAATATCCTGGTGTTCTATTTATCCTTGGTAAACGAGATTACATGCTACCTAGGCGGGACATGCCCTCGGTCTTTACAGCGCAGGCCAGTAAGCCTTGCTCGACATATTTTTAACTTCTGGCTCAACCAGCCACCTTCTCCGCGTTAGTACAGGCGCATCCTCGAGATTTATGATCCTTTTTTTCAGGTGTCGGGTATGAGAAATTTTAGTTAATGCTCTTATTATGTTTCTTAGATGCGCAACTATCTGAGTTATTTCTTAATTTATTTGAGTTACTTTTATGCCGAAGGCATATATAGAGACAGGTTTTTCCCAAAACCTGTCAGCTGGGCAAAACCTGTCAACCAAACAACTTTTCTTACCAAACCACATTTCTTTTCGTGTTGAATTTCCAACTTGTCGCCAATCGACTTCGTTGATCCGTTTACGGCTAGGTCTCATTACTCTTTTTCAGGCGTCATGCTGCTCAGGAAGGCTTCCACTTGGATATGTCTTGTTTTCTCTTGCCAGATAGATTGTCGCAGTTGATCTTGATCTACCTTGGAGGCCTCTCAAGATACAGCGGCTTTGATGTCCGGGACATGGTACAGAGAAACATAACATAGATTGGGCTTGTATTTGCACAACAACAAGGTCTTCAAGAAAATTGTTGGTTGGAATGGAATGGAATGGAATGTGGTTATGGAAATTGGAATGAAAGAGTACATAACATAATTTTTTCAGCAATGATGGCGGATTGAAGCAGTTCTAGGTTTTGCGAGGCGATTGGTTTTTTCCTATGTCTTGGGTTTTGGGGAATGAAACCGTTGTAAAATAAAGGGTTTGAGCAATATTACGAAGTGTTAACGGTCTTCTTTACACTGTTTACACTGTTTCTTGGGGTTTGTAAGTTTCTGTGGTAAATTGTGATTTAAGAATCGCTGGGATAGGGTTTCAGACGTCAAGGTCCATGGAAGTGGAGATTGTAAGCAGTATTTTGACCTTCTTTTGTCCAATTTTACAATCCAAGCTTGTAGTTTTGACTTGTTGTGTAGACGCCCATGGTAATTAGTCTCAAAATTAGCCTCCTTGTTGATATAGGATGTCATTTTTAATGATATAGGATGTCATTTTTAAGTGTTTAATCTATAGGATGCCATTTTTAAGTGTTTAATCATATATATACAAAAATGGAAGCCACAAAACACTCGTTTCATCTCAATCATTCTAGCATGAAGCGACATTGGAAAAAAAACAGGACAAAGGTAAAGATGCCCCAGACTTGCTAATGACAAATCTCCCTCAAACATCACTAAACATAAAATATCTGCGACCAAGGACTACATAAAGAACCATTATAAATCTCAAATGAAGAATTATTAATTCATTCCAAGAATTATATTCCTTTGGACGCCGGAATTATGGGGAATTATTATATGTACACTTATATGTCTGAAAGCAGCAGGATGGAAATGTTTTTTTAAATGAAATATTATGAAAAACGACATGATTTTCAGCTTTGATTTGAGGAATATTGAGAGCTCGGTTCATATTTATTGTAAATGAAATTTCATGCTCCTCAATCCCACTGATATAGTAAAAAGGTCTTTATTATTTTGTTTTTAAGAAAAAGTTATATTAAAATATATCAAATTTACAAATACAGAGTTTTGGTCTACAATTACAGTGAAATTCAAATTCTTTTATTTTGTCTCTGTCTTGATAAATTAGATAATTTACAAATAAATATATGGGGACTCTAAAATAGATAATTTAGAAATAAAATCCTGGATACTGTAATTGAAGTGAAATTCTTTTATTCAATCTCTCTATTGTGATTAACTAATTTACAAATAAAACCCTCGGGACTACAATTGCAGTGAAATCATTTTATTCGGTCTTTCTATTGTGATTAAACCCTATCCGGGACTACAATTGCAGTGAAATCATTTTATTCGGTCTTTCTATTGTGATTAAACCCTATCCGAGAAACCAATATTATCCTAATTGTTATGCCAATGACTTAGTACTGCACACAAATATAAAAGTCTAATAAACATCTAACTCGCAAAATACAGACACAAAGAAAACTGGCTCAGGGACAAAGATTATAAGCGTAAGTTCACCCATCGTGGGTAATCGATATGCTAAGATGGAACACAAACAAAGACCAACAGAGATTTGAAACGAAACAGAAAACATTATCAATAATAATTTTAAAATATCACATAATAATAGAAAGGGGATGGGTGGGGCCCTAATAATTTAAAAATATCACATAACAATAGAATGGGGATGGGTGGGGCGTGGGCACTTGCACTACCGGAATGCATTAGGGTGCACCTACAACCCTAAGAAGGAGAAAATTCCCTCCTCGACTGATAATATAAGAGATTGGTTCCTTGAATGATGCTTCAAAATTCGTAACAAGACTGTTTCAATCGAGATTCAAACCAGCATAACCCCACTCCTCCCTTCACTCCAGCATCTAACTATGGAATCTGTTGGCTTTCATCCGGATTTTCCATGACAGGAAGGATGTTTCATTTGTGGGAAGTGTGGAATGTCAAAGACATCATCTCGCACTAGGAGTTTCCTCTCTGATTTGAGCTATATATATGGTCGACATCGTTTAGGGGTTTTCCGTTGTTTACATATGCAGATTTATCCTTGAGATTGCCATACGTGCCCTTGCTAACTCCCATAGGATACAATTTCCCCTGTGGTCACTCCCATAGGATACAATTTCCCCTGTTGTTTTAATCCATAGTTGCGCTGCAATCAGCTCGAAAAAACCTCCATCTCTTGATAGATTTTGCTCTAGTCAGATTGCCAGAGAGCCGGATAAAATCTCAGATCGAACGCCTGCTGGTATTGAAGAAAAATGGCTCAATTTGTGCGATTTAACGGCCGTTTGAAAACGGAAGACAGGGAAATTGAAAGGCGAAGAGACCGATTCACGCAAATGTGATGGATTTTATGAAGAAATTATGGATTCGGGCTACCTGAGATTTAAAGCTCGCTCTTTCGTACGACCTCTCCTTGCAGTCCAAAATATAGAACACAGCACTAACACTCGATTTATAAAATTTAAATACTTCTGTGTTTTATTATCACCTCGTTAAATGCATAAATGCATAGTGTAATTTTTTACTACGGGATTTGTGGCCGTGTAATGGTTGAGAGGAGGCTCCACGGCTTGTAATGATTGCAATGGTGGATTAGAATTCTTGGTAGTATTTGGACAAGTATATGGTTGTAATGAAATTATTGTTTGGAGCAACCGTGTTTCTTAATATATGGTTGCCTAAAAGTTAAGACCTGAATTCATTCAAATATCAATATTAGAAATTAATAATTTATATAAAGAATTTAACAAAAACAAGATATAAGTAGGAAAATAAAGTAAATTTAAATTAATCATTTGTGTATTCCATATTATTATAATGTTGCCTTGTTTATGTTAAAAAATATAGTAGTTGTTTCACGACAATAGTAAGCCACTGGTTTGGGTAAAAGATACTATCATTACCACTTAGACGATCAGACATCCAACCCGTAATCGCAACGACTCAATTGCAAGAGCGGAGCTCTACCAACTGAGCTATATCCCCCGTATCCAGACCAAGTGGAGCATACATGAACAAATTTTTACTTTTTCTTCGTACGATTTTCCCTGGCGAAGCTGGGCTATCATGGACTTGAACCGGAGACCTCGCCCGTGAAGTAAATCCTCGCACCTACGATACTATCCAATCCACTAATTGGAAGAGAATCAATAGATTTTTTTTCAGGAGCGATTCATCCTTCCCGAACGCAGCATACAACTTCCTCTCCGTTGTACTGCACTATCCAAGTGTGCTTGTTCCCTTTGTGACCCGTGCACACATAAGTGGATCAAAGCCCACTCCCATGTCCTTCAAATTTTTGAGCTCAAAGGGGTTGGAACCAATGGTGGAAAGCGAGGAGTTTTTCATTGTTGCGTGCACACATAAGTGGATCAAACCCCACCCCCATGTCCTTCAAATTTTATCTAGAGCCATGGGGACATCTTGAGGTAGTGGTCGAACTTGTGGTTGCACCCAGAGATACCATATTAAATGGTATCGTGACCCGTGCACACATAAGTGGATCAAAGCCCACCCCCATGTCCTTCAAATTTGAAGTCCCCGAGGTGTAGGACAGTCGGTGACAGAGTGTGTTGTTAAGCCACTCCGTGTTGAAAAGTCACCGGTTCGAAACCTGAGGGGACAAAAAAATCCAACCATGTTAAGGGTTGGTGTGGCTTAGGCCGGGTGCGATCCCTGAGTGATTTTGACGACTTAGATGCCCATAAGTCGTGGTTTCTCAACCACAGGTTAATCCCGATACCAACAAGTTTGACCACATTAACAACCAAAATAAATAAATAAATGAAATGCAAATATTTTAATTTTTAAAAGATTTCTAGTATATTTTTTATATTATTAATTCTGTACAAAATTTAAAATAACAACAAAAATTATTGTTATTGAACGGATGGGTATGGCCGCGTGGAACTGGATGCCAATTAAAAAGTTTAACAGTGTGCCATCATTTTTTTTATCAGGGTAGATGCTTATGACGGCGTGGATGTGAAGTGTAGTGCTGGTGTTTCAACCTCCAACCTCCCCTCCGCGTTTCAACTTCCAACCTCCCCTCTGCATGGATGTGAAGTGAAGTGTAGTGCTGGTGTTTGAACCTCCAACCTCCCCTCCGTGTTTCAACTTCCAACCTCCCCTCCGCATGGATGTGAAGTGAAGTGTAGGCGTATCAACCTCCAACCTCCCCGTTTCAATGAACAAGACGGCGTTTCAATTGATTGTGCAGGTGCGTAGGTTATTAGGGTTACAGTTATTTAATTTAATATTTGAAATGGTTGTTCGTCAACGCAGGGGACATATTGCATATGCCTATCGTTGAGTGCTTCAATTAATCATGTACTCTCACACTACATAACCATGCCCAACTAAAAACGTATATCCTTTTTATTTGATAATGACAAATGAGCATTCTCACCTTTTTACGAATTCGGTGGAGCGAAACAAAAAGGTTCACACAGATCCCTCCAACTCATATTCAACCATAGCTGATGTGCTACCGAACGCACATTTTATGAGATTGATAAATATTATTTCTTAATTCTAACAATAAATGGAAGCAAGTTACCTGATAAATATTTGAATAATGCTATATTTTTAAATATTCTCGTTCCACTATAATCATGTCATATAAAGCCACGCATTAGCAATAAAGTCGTACAAGTTGATTTTAGCAGTTTCCAATAGCATAAACTACACATAAGAGAATTTTCCTCATTTAGTGGAATTTGTTTCAAAATTTTCATATGCGAGGACACTTATTCCAAACATCGATGCGCCTTATCGTGATTAGGGTTGCTCCATAAAAACATATTCCATTATCCATCTCCCACATTCCAGTTGCAAGGCAGTAGCCATACCTTTGTCATTTGTCCAAGATGCACCGGTATTAACGAGAAAGTTGATTAGGGATTTAATATCTATTGTTTATGTTATCTTTATGTAAATTTATCCCCCCTAAAACATATAATATTTGTATGGTGTCTCAATGGATAATATTACAAAATTTTGCAATTTTAATTTTAATATTTAATATTTAAAAATAAAAAACAATTAATTTTACATTAATTAAATATAATTTTAAAATAATTAAATTTTATTTTAAATATAACTTTAAATTTTAATATAATTTTAAATCTTATTTTTAATATAATTTTAAATTTTATAAAATTTTAATATAATTTTAAATTTTATTTTTTATATCATTAAATATAATTAAATCTTATAAGTTAAAAAATATTATATTTTGTTTTGAGTTAATTAAAATTTTAATAATTAATTAAATATAATTTTACATTTTATAATTTCATATTTTTAAAGGTAATTATTATTTGTAAATAAAATTAATCATTTCATAATATAATTATTTTCTAAATTAAATAAAAATTTTGTTAAAATTTCTAATTTAATTTGATTAAATGAAATTTTATCATTACAAATTTTGATCTATTTCAAAATGATCAAAATAGTGTTTTATTTTTAATTTTAAAAATCTATTATTTCAAAATGATTAAAATAGTGTTTTATTTTTAATTTTAAAAATCTATTAATATGTCATATTGTACATTAATATATTAATACTTTTATAATGTATTACTACTTTATTAATATATTATTTTAATAGTGTATTAATGTATTTTAACGGAGTTGAATTGTAATTTTATCTTTAAAAAATTGTAAATGTATTTAATTTTGAAAAAAACTACAAATTTTGTATATTTAAATGTTTTCAAATATTTATTAATAAAATAATATGAATACATAAATTGTATTTTTTGTTTTTATATTTTTCTGTAAAATATATAAAATATGTATTTCTTAATGGAATAATACTAATAAACTATATTTTAATTTTTTTTTATTTTTCTATTCAATGTAATAATAATAATAAATATTGTTTTAATTATTTATATATTAAAAATTTCTAGACTTCTTTTAACTATATAATATATAATTAAAAATATAGTTTATATAGTTATAAATGACCATAACACTCCTTTTTACTTTAATGGTTTCAGAATATGGATTTGAATGAAAATTTTTAATGGGTAGAAGACTTGTAACAATAATAAATCCTTATAACAATAATAAATCATCATCAAATTTCAAGTTGATTTTCTATCAATGTCTTTAGAATTAATATAAATTGTCATCTGCAACTGGTAAAACAAGTTGATTTCCTTTAAATGTTCTTAGGACAAATATAAATTATCATCTATAATGTATAAATCAAGTAGATTTGTTATCAATGTCCTGAGAAAAATATAACTCATCATCTACAAAGATCCATATGATTTGTTATCAATGCTCTTATAATAACTATAACTCATTAAACAATTTGTTGTTACAATGTGATGAACATAGTGATGAGTCTTTCAATTTGACAAATATTGCGTCGAGTTTCGCAATTTAACGGACATAACCATATTTTCACAATGTGATGAATATGAGTTGCCATAGACATGTTGTCGCACTATGATGAACATAACCATATTGTTGCAATGCCATGAGCATGACTTGCCATAGCCACATTATCGCAATGTGATGAACACAACCATATTGTCGCAATGTGATGAACATGAATGGCCATAACCACATTATCACAATGTGATGAACATAACCATATTGTCGCAATCTGATGAACATGACTGGCCATAACCATATTGTTGCAATGTGACGAACATTGCCCCATTGTCGAAATAAATATTTTGTCATTGCTATGTGATGAACATACAACATTTATTTCCATCACATATCCGTTCGACATATGATAAACATATGACATTTTTCTTCATCACATTGCCACTTTTTACTTAAATGACATGTCATTATAATGTGATGAACATAAACCCCTCGTCGCAATATCCCCGTCATCGTCAATATGTGACAAACAATATATTGTCGTCGCAATGTGATGAACATAGCCCCATCATTGCAATGTGATGCAAATATCTTGTCATCATATTGTGATGCAAATATCTTCTCATCATAATCTGGTGAACTTATCCCCTCCCTTGCAATGTAACGAACATAACCATATTGTTGCAATTTTACGAACCTAGCCTTATACGCTGAACATAGGATGTGAAGAACCTAGCCTTATACGTTGAACATACGATGTGACGAACATAACCATATTGTTGCAATGTTATGAACCTAGCCTTATACGCTGAACATATGATGTGACGAATATAACAATATTGTCGCAATGTGAGGAACATAAATATGGTTGACCTTGATTGACCATGACCATGGTTGACTATGGTTGACCATGGTTTACAATGGTATAACATGGTTGGCCATAACCATATTGTCACAATGTGACGAACACAACGATATTTTCGCGATGTGAAGAACATGATTGGCCATAAAAATATTTTTCACAATGTGACAAGCATGTCTTCTCATAACCATATTGTCACAATTTGATGAATATAAGCATATTGTCCCAATGTGAGGAACATGACTGGCCATAACCATATTATCGCAATGTGACCAACATAAACTCATCATCACAATATGATGAAAATAACCATATTATTGCAATGTGATGAACATAACCTTGTTGTCCTAATGTGATGAACATATCCTCACCACATGTGGCACAAATATCCTATCATCATAATGTGAAAAAACAACATATGAACCTAGCCTTATACGCTGAACATATGATGTCACAAACATAACCATATTGTCTCAATGTGACGGACATAAATATGGTTGACCTTGATTGACCATGACCATGGTTGACTATGGTTGACCATGGTTGACAATGGTTGAACATAGTTGGCCATATCCATATTGTCACAATGCGACAAACACAACGATATTGACCATGGTTGACAATGGTTGATTATGGTTGACAATGGTTGGCCATAACCATATTGGTAATGTGACGATTGACCATGACCATGACCATGGATGAGTATGGTTGACAATGTTTGAACATGGTTGGTCATAACCATATTGTCACAATGTGACGAACACAATGATATTGTCGCAATGTGAAGAACATGATAACAGTATTTTTTGCAATGTGATGAGCATGTCTTGTTATAACCATATTGTCACAATTTGATGAATATAACCATATTGTTGCAATGTGACAAACATGACTGGCCATAACCATATTGTCGCAATGTGACGAACATAACCTCGTCGTCACAATCTGATGAAAATAACCATATTGTTGCAATGTGATGAACAAAACCTCGTCATCCTAATGTGATGAACATATCCTCACATCTGTGACACAAATATCCTATCATCATAATCTAAAAAACAATGTCCTGTCATCACTCTGTGATGAACATCGCCCCATTGTCGAAATACATATCGTGTCATCGCTATGTGATGAACACACGACATTTATTTTCATCACATATCCATTCAATATATGATGAACATACGACATTTATGTTCATGACATTGCCACTTTTCACTTAAATGACATGTCATTGTAATGTGATGAACATAAACCCCTCGTCGCAATATCCCCGTCATTGTCAGTATGTGACAAACAATACATTGTCGTCGCAATGTGATGAATGTATCCCCATCATTGCAACGTGATGCAAATATCCTCTCATCATATTGTGATGCAAATATCTTGTCGTCGTAATCTGGTGAACTTATCCCCTCCCTTGCAATCTCACAAAAATAACCTTATTGTCACAATATGACGAACATAGCCTCGCCATCCTAATTTCATCAAAATAACTTCATCATCACAATGTTATGTGAATATCATGTCGTCATAATGTGACAAACACTTCCAAATTTCACTATCTAAATGTCATCTGTAGTCTTGGTCAACTATGGTCATGGCCAGCCATGGTCACCTATGTATAATAACTGTCAAACTTGGTTAACCATTGTCAACCACAGTCAACCACAGTCAACCATGGTCATGGTCAACCAAGGTCAACAATAGTTAAGGTCATCCATAGTGAACGTCAAGCATAGTGAAGGTCTACAAAAGTTAACCATGGTGAAGGTTTATGGAAGTTAACCATGACCATGGTCAACCATAATTAACCATGTCAACCATAGTGAACCTTTCCTTCCCAAAGTCAACAAATTTCTATGATGAACATACGACATTTATGTTCATCACATTGCCAATCTTTACTTAAATGACCTGTCATTGCAATGTGATGAACCTAAAACCCTCGTCCCAATATCCCCATCGTCGTCAATATGTGACAAAAAATATACTGTCATCGCAATGTGATGAACATAGCCCCATCATTGGAATGTGATACAAATATCATGTCATCATATTGTGATGCAAATATCTTGTTGTCGCAATCTGACGAACATAGTATCGTCATCACAATGTCAACAACAAAGCTTCATTGTTACAATGTTATGCGAATATCATGTCCTCATAATGTGACAAACACTTCCAAATTTCACTATATGAATGTCATCCATGGTCTTGGTCAATTATGGTCATGACTAACCATGATCGTTTATGGACAACCACTGTTAAACATGGTTAACCATTGTCAACCATGGTCAACTAGAATCAACTATGGTCATGGTCAACTAGAATCAACTATGGTCATGGTCAACCAAGTTCAACCATAATGAAGTTCATCCATAGTAAACGTCAACCATAGTGAAGGTCTACAGAGGTTAACCACTATGAAGGTTTATGGAAGCTAATCATGGTCATGGTCAACTATAATTAAGCATGTCAACCATAGTGAACCTTTCCTTCCCAAAGTCAACAAAGTTCTACCAAAGTTAGCCATGATCATGGCCAATTATACTGAAGCATGGTCATTGTAAATTACTGTATTACTGTACTAATACTTTAATAATGTATTACTAAAGTATTGATACATTTTTAATATATCAATTCTTTAAAATTATTTTTTTAATATCAATATTTATGTTTTATTATAAATATTGATATTAATATTTTTGTGTATTAATAATATTAATAAATACATTATTAATAATGTATTTAATGTATAAACTAATTCATCTATTAATGTATAAATTAATAATACTTAATGTTACTTAACAATATTAATAATAATAAATTCATTATTAATAATGTATTTAATGTATAAACTAATTAATGTATTAATGTATAAACTAATAAATACTTTACATTATACGTTACTACATTACATTATTAATGTATTAATACTTTAATAATGCATTATTAATGTATTAACTAATTAATACTTTAATTATTTATTATTAATGTATTAATACTTTAATGATGTATTTATTAAGGTATTAGTATTTTAATAATGTAATGATGTATTTATTAAAGTATTAATATTTTGATGATGATTAACGTCCACTAAGACCTAATTGGTTTATCGAACCTTAAGAGGGTAAGTGATTACTTGAGATTCTTTAGAATTTTATTTCTGTGCTCCAAAAGCATTAAGAGAAGCTTTCCAAGATCACCATACTTTTGTTGAGTTAAGAGGTTAGGAAGGTTGGTAGTGTGATCAATATTTTGAAAATAAGATTTAATATGGGTATAGGTTGGACAATCTAAGAGAAAGTATTCATCTTCAAGCTTCTTAGTGTCACAAAGGTGACACACTCTTTCATCCCATGGTGTTTTAGGAATTGACCAACACCCAATTTCACTATGGAGCTCGTGAGAATTTGTTCTTATCTTAGCAATGCTTATTTTTTTCTTTACACTTGACAAAACAAATAGATAATTTTCATCTTCTATAATAGGGTTGATTACATCTTTATAATACCTTAATTTTATTTTTTCCTCTAACTCTTTAATATATTAATTCTGTAATATTAATGTTTTAATATAAATATTTATATCTTAGTGATTAAGAATATTAATAAATACATTTTCTTTTTTTTAAATAAACCAGTGGAACCTTCTATATTCTCAAAAAACCAGAGTATACAGCTGTTGCTGGTGTCTCCAGCTGTCCTACCTGTGTAGGAAACCAGGACAGCTGGATTGTCTGTACCAAGCCTAGTTTATCTATCTTAACATATATTTGCGCACCCTGCCCGAAGGAAACCAGGGTGGCCGTGCCGTCAAGTTTCAAAAACTTAAACATAACTAGCCAAAGGGAGTTACAACAAACTAACTAAAACCATAGATCAGAAAAGCTTCTAACCAGGGCCCCTGCAAAATTGTTGGCTTGACCTCGCTCGCTTGTGGCCGGCTCGACTCCACCCTGCTGGGATCGAGTACTCCTGTGCACATGTGGGGCATTGCTTTTTTGGAGCATTCTTCGAGAGTGCTGCAAATAGCAAGTCTATGCGTTGATCCATCCTGGCAATGTGGAAGGCCAGGTCGTCGAGCATGCTGTGAAGCTCAAAGACCAATGGTAGGTGCCAGAGTTCTGGGCAAGTGGCATGGTCCATCCTTTCCTTGTCGTTCGAGGTCCGCGCTCCAGGGTTCTCTGCTGTGTGTGCATTGAAGTCTCCCGGTGGTCGAGGCGGTGTTCTCTTTTCTTCTGTATGTGCTGTGGCGTCAGCAGGTGGCTCTTCTTCTTCGACGATGCATGGTGGAAAGTGTGTTTCGTCGGGTGGTTCTTCCTCTTTGATAATGCAGGGTGGGCAATTCGGTTCTTCCCGCTCGGCTACACTGTGCTCTCCCTGGCGTGCTACTGTCCATTGCCTGCGCTCCTCAGAAGCTACCAAGGGAGGTTGAATTGGTGTTTCTTCCTCAGGGTTGAGATGTTCACCAATTTACCTGGGAGGCGCCCGAGAATTTCTCCTTCGGCGGATGGATGCTAGGTTGAGCGCTTTTTCGAATTGCTTTAGGCGTTTTCGCCGGGACTCATCCCTGTACCAGGCTGCTCCGCGACGCGACTTGCCTCTAAGCCTGGGCATTGTGGAAGTCTCTGGAGGTCTGGTTGTGAAGGGTGACAGGTCTGCGGCTGCCTGAGCTGCCCCTGCCTGAGATCTGAGATACCACGCATACCAAAGGAGCGCTGCTTGAGGCCAATACAACTTCCCTTTGCCTAGTACCGTTATTAAATCCCATGAAACTTCGCTGGCGATCGCCATTAACATGAGGACGATAATGCTCTATCGCCTGGTACCATCCTCGCGCGTGAGGAGGCTCGTCACTTTAAGGTGACTGATGCGAGCCATAAATCAGTTGATCAGCGGTGGGATTGCATCGGTTGATGCCATTAATTGGCGTCCCCGCAGCCTCCCGTGTGTCCTCGTATGAGCGCGTGGCACCCCATCCGGGGGGAGCAGATCTCTGGTGGCTAAGGCCTGGCATCTGAGGAAGACATCTGAGTGGTTTGGGGCCTCATCCATCCATCGGGAGTAATCTGTTTCCTGTTCCACCGCTTCGTTGGATAGAGTGTCTGCTACTCGATTGGCTTCTCTCTTTACATGTGAAGACACGATGCTGAGAGCTGGAGAGAGGAGGTTTTTGAAGTCCTCCAAGAGTCTTGAGAGTCGCCATCTTGGTGAGATCTTCGAAGGCGCTCGCCCATGCAGAATCAAGGTGATAAGATGGATGACGACCTGTGAGTCTCCTTCCAGAACTATGTTACGATGGCCCCTTTCCAATGCAGCCTGTAGTCCTCTCAATGCACCCATGAGTTCTGCCACATTATTTTTCGTATCCCCTAGGAATCCTGTGAACAGTCCCAGAAGCTTGCCTTCCGAGTTTCGGGCCACTGCACCCCACCCTGCTGTTCCCGGGTTGCCTTTGGCTGCTCCATCGAAGTTGATTTTGATGAAGTCGTTGTGCGGGGGTGTCCAGGAGGAGGGGCTAGTTAGGGTGGGTTTGTTGGTCCGCCGGACGTGATGAGAGGGGGGGAGGGGTTGCCACTATTGCATGATGTGTTGCTCCTCAGGTGTGCAATTGAGGTCTTCCGAACTCCAGGGGCGGCAGCGTATTGTTTCTTTGATTCGCGCTTTGATGGTCTCCCAAGTGGCTTCTGCTGGGGAGGCTTGCGAGTGAAAAATTCTTTGGTTTCTTTCCTTCCAAAGTTGCCAGAGGATGAAGCCAGGTAAGAGCTGCCAGATGTGATTGAGGAGTGTGTTTTTGTAGGATATGTTGTCCCAGTACTCAATTGTTTCATTTAGGCTGCCTCGGTTTTGCCCGGATTTGCGCATGGTTTGCGCACTTTGATCCCAGACGCTTTGGCTATAGCTGCATCCATTGAAGAGATGTTCCTTGGTTTCCTCCTGCTGACGGCAGAGTACGCAGAAGGAGGGTCCAATGAAGCCTCTTTTCCTGAGGTTATCCCATGTGAGAGCCCTGTTGTGCACTATTAGCCACAGGAAAGTGGAAATCCTAGGCCATAGTGCTGAGTTCCAAACTTTGTTCCAGATGGCTTCTTTGTTTTCAAATTGGGAATGATTGTGGAGGTTGTAGGCTTCCTTGATAGTAAAGGTCCCAGCGGTGGAGTATCCCCATCTCAAGATGTCTTCCCCTTCTCTAATTGGGATCTTGCGTCTTTTAGCTTGGCTGTTCCAGCTTTCTAAATTGAAGTTTTCAGGAACACCAAGGTCTTGGTGAGAGATTTTCCATTGGTGCCAATGCAGGTGCTACCTTTGAGGTTGCCAGAGGTCCTTGACTTTGAGGGAGGTGTGCGGGTCAATGGCTTCTCGGAGCGCAGCTAATTCTTCTGAATCATTAAGTGGTTTGAGCTGCTGCCAAGATTCTTGCCAGAGCAGGGCGCTCTCTCCATCCCTGATCTCCCAAAAGGCGTGTTTCTGAATTAGGGTGCGGTTGTGCCAGGCGGTGTTCCAGATGTTGGAGCCTTGGATTCTAGCGTTGTACCTGATCAGTTGATTGTCAGGTGTTAGTGGAGCATATTTGAGCCTCCATAAGCGCGCCCAAGCTGATGCAGGTTCCTTTAGCCAGCGCCACCAAATTTTGGCGCCCATAATTTGGTTGAGTTTACCCGGGTCTCGAAGGCCTAAACCCCCTTGACTTTTTGGCAGGAAGATTTTGTCCTAGCTGACCAGGGCCCACTTCTTGTTTTGCTGATGGCCATGCCAGAGGAAATTGCGCTGTAAGGTTTTTATGGCCCTTATGACGTGCTGAGGAGCAGCCAAAACCGTGAAGAGATAAGTGGGGAGGGCTTGTAGGACCAACTTGAGGAGGACTAGCCGGGAGGCTAAGTTGAGGGGTCTGAAGGTCCAGTGACTCAGTCTGTTGGAGATGGAAAGGATAAGGCTTTCCCAGGAGATGGATCTGGCGGCTGCACTTGTGAGGGGGACGCCTAGGTAGTTGGATGGAAGGGAGCTCCTTGAGATGCCGAGGAGTCTGGAGATGTGGATCTGAACGGGAACAGGGGTATTGAAGAAGTAAAGCTTGGATTTTTCTAGGTTCAAGGACATGCCCGAGGCTTCCGTGAAGTCGGAGAGGATGGCGTTGAGAGAGAGGGCTTCCCTTGCCGAGGGGGAGTTGAGAAGAAGCGTGTCATCTACAAACTGACTGTGGGAGAGGGCTGGTTGAAAATTGTGAAGAGGTAGACCTTTGAGGGAATTGTCTGTGATGGATGCTGAGATGGTCCTGCCTAAGCCTTCGGCCATAAGCACAAAAAGGAAGGGTGAGAGGGGGTCGCCTTGATGGATTCCGCGTGAAGGTGAAAAGGGCCCCGATGGAACGTCGTTGACTAAAATGGAGAAGAAAGTGGAGGAAATGAGATTGAGGATCCAGCTGATCCAGTTCTGATCAAAGCCAAAGGAGGTGAGGACAGCTTTGAGATATTGCCAGCTGGCTCTGTCAAAAGCTTTGGAGAGGTCCAGTTTGATTAACATACCTGGGTTTTTGGAGGTTTTGAGCGAGTGGATGACCTCATGCGCCAAGATGATGCTGTCCGTGATTTGCCAGCCTTCCACGTACCCGGACTGTTCCTTGGAGATGACATGAGGCAGTATTGGTTTCAGCCTATTAGCGATGACCTTGGTGATGATTTTATAAATCACATTGCAGAGGGCGATAGGCCTGAAGTGCTTTGGATTGGTGACTCGTTATTCCTTGGGAATGAGGGCGAGGAAGGTCGCATTTAGAGCCGGAAGGACCACGCCCGAAACTCTGGATTCCTCTACCACTTCCCAGACGTCCTTTTTGACCAGCTCCCAGCAGTGATGGAAGAAGTCCGTGGTGAACCCATCAGGGCCTGGGGCTTTGCCTGAGGGCATATCTCTTGCGGCTTGGTCCACTTCCTCCTGAGTGATAGGCCTTGTGAGGGTGGTGTTTTTCTCCGGGGTTACTAGGGTCGGAATGTGTTTTGTAATTCTTTGTATGGCTTCAGTTTTGTCCTCCTTTGTTTCTGTGAGGAGGTCCCAGTAGAATCGTATAAGCTCGGCCTCTATCTTAGCGTGCTCCCTGAATATGCTGCCTTGTTCATCTTCTAGGTGTGTGATTCTATTGACGTGCCTACGGTGCATCACCGTCCTGTGGAAGAATTTGGTATTCCTTTCCCCTTCTTTCAGCCATTGCACTCTGGATTTTTGCTTCCAAAGGATCTCTTCCTGTTTTTTCCTTTCCTCCAGTTGTTCGCGTAGCTTCTCTTCCTCCTGCATTAGATCAGCAGTTCTGGTGCCTGATATGAAGATTTTCTGGATCTCCTCTAGTTGTTTTTCTATGCTTTGAATGCTTTGGACGATATTTCCGAAGCAATTCTTGTTCCATTGCTTCAACAGAGCCTTGAAGTTTTTGAGCCTTTGCTGAAATCTATACATGCATGAGCCGTGATTTATTGCTGCTTTGGACCACCATTCCTTGGCTAGGTGCTGGAAGTCTGGATGAAGGAGCCAGAATTTCTCAAAGCGAAACGACTTGAATTGTGGCATGTCTTGCATGTTCATGTTGAGGGCCAGTGGCTAGTGATCGGACCCAGCTCTGGGTATAATGAGGCTTTCCAGTTGCGCGCTCGATTCCATTAGTTCCTCCGAGACTAGGAAGCGGTCCAGCCGACAGGCTATGTGTTGGGATCCCGATCTGCGATTCGACCAAGTGAAAGTGCCATTGCTTCTTTCTATATCTACTAATTTGAGATGATCAATAAGGGTTTTGAACTTATGACTGTCTTGCTCCAGCTTCTTGGTGCCTCCTGTTTTTTCCTCTAGCATGAGGATCATATTGAAGTCTCCGCCAAGGATCCAGTTGCGCGTGGACACCAGGGTTTTGATATGCTCCAGTCTTTTCATGAGTTTATCCTTCTCCGATTGACTTTGGGGGCCATAGACGTTCGTGATGTTCCCCTCCTGGTTCGAGCCAATGAGCTGAAAGCTCACCGTGAGCGTGCCTGCGGTTGAAAAGGGGTTGTATACACGTATGTTGGCAGGGTTCCAGTGGATCGCGAGTCCTCCTGAGGCCCCTGCAGCATCTGTGGATATGAAATTGCAATCTCTCCAGATACGCTGAAGAATGACTTCTGCCTCTGCTCCTGCACATTTGGTTTCTTGTAATAGGAGCAGATCTGGATTCTCGACTTTTATGCATTCTCGGAGGTTCCTTTGCTTGGACCTGCTGTTAAGTCCTCTGATGTTCCATGTGAGGATTTTCATCATTGGGTTGATGAAGGGGTTTGGAGGTATACCTCCGAGAGCTTGTGGATCTGTCCAGAGTTTATCATGAGGTTGTCGGCCTCCTTGATCAGCTGTTGAGCCGTTTTCCGCCCTCTTCTCTTATTAGCTCGGTGAATTTTCTTTGAGCCGAGTTGCGAGTCGGAGGCTATGCCTAGCCGTGCAGAGGAACCCGCTGAGGAGTTGAGGAATACTTTGTGTACCTTGCGCAGCTACTCTTCAGGAAGGGTTTGCAGGTTTTGTTGCTTCAGGGCTTCCTCTAGCTTTTCCAGATCTATGCCGATGAGATCCCTTTCATCCAGCTACATCGGGGTGTCTCCTTCTCCTTCACCTCTGTTCTCTCCTTGTGCTTCCTGGCATGAGGGCGGAGGGGTTGGATTTGAAGGATTGTCCTGTGATGGCTGTTGATTTTTAAGCGGATATTGAACTTCATCCTCCTCTGGCAGATGCTTTAGGATTTCATAAGAGTTGCTGGTTTCTACAGCCTTCTTCTGCTCTTGGATTTGTCTTTTTGGTGGATTTCGTTTCTTGGATGGAACGGTGGTGAATCCATCCTTTTGGACCGGCTCGCTTGTTTTGACAGAGGATTTGATGAGGGGGAAATCTCTAAAGAGGTGGCCGTGCTCGTGACATTTTCTGCAGCAAAAAGGGATGTGCTCATAGTCCAAAGTTTGCTGCCAGTCCTCGTCTTGGTATTCCAGAGTGACTGATCCAGGGAGCGCCTTAGAGATATTCATGTAGACGCAGATTCGGGCATAGGAGGTATATTTTCGGTGTTTGGTGGCTTCCGAGGCTTTCACAAACTACCCTAGGGTATTCCCTATACCCATCAGAATTTCTTCCAGCCAGAACTCTTGTGGTAAAGAGTACAAGCGGATCCATACTAGGGCAATGGAGAAGTCTTCTTTATCAGGGCTGAATCTTTCAGTCCAGAAACGCAGGAAGAGCCCAGCCGAGTTAAAGAAGTAGGGACCATTTTCGAAGATCCTGTCCTTGTCCTCTAGGTTATATAAAATGATTGTGAAGAATCCCTTGGAGCTCAACTGCACCTCGTAGTCCCCCTCAGGGTTCCACCAGTGCTTGATCCATTTATGGAGATCCCGTTCTGTAGGCCATAATCCTAAAAACTTTCCTATGAGTGCATGTTCCTTCATAAAATCAGTGTGCTCTCCTACTCTGGTGGAGCTAATGAGATATCTTGGTGCCTTGTCGAGCTGGAGTATACATTTACCTGGTTCCCAGCCTTTGTGCGGCTTGGTCTGGGAGGTTCCTGCCTCAGCGCCTGTGTCCATATCCTTCCGGAGGCCAATTTCTCTGGCTAGCAGCTGCTCTCGAACTTGTGGCGGTGGTTCAAAGGTCGGTCGCCTTGCCCTGGCGCCAGATCGATCATTCGCGGCGATGTTGCGGTATGAGGGGGGCTGCCCCCCCCCTCCGTTCCCATTGTGAAGCGTCAGTGAGGCCTGGCGTGGGCTGTGCTGCAGGGCGCGCGCTTCACCGGAATCGTGACTGTTGGTGTCTGCTGCGTGCTGCCGAGGGATTAGGGTTTCCTCAGCGTGATCAGAGCTCGTCTCAACATTTAATTTTCATCTCTGCAAAACTTCTTAAGAATATTAATAAATACATTATTAATATTATATTTAATGTATTAATGTATAAATTGATTAATATACTTTACATTATACATTAATGTATAAATTAATTAATGCATTACATTATTAATGTATCATTCAATTAATATGTTACTTTTAATAAGTTACTTTGTATATTAATATAAATTAATATTATAATTTATACATTATATTAATACAATACATCAATATATCATTACATTATTAATGCTTTATTTTATTACTTTATTAATATTTTTACAATGTATTAATTAATAATGTATAAATTTATTAATTGATTAATACATTACACTATTAATGTATTAATCAACTACATTATATATTAATGTAACTTAATACTTTAATTTATAGATTACATTTATACATTATTATTATTTATTATATTATTGTAAAACATTATATTAATAGATCTCATTAATTTATATACATTAATATAATATTAATGTAATAATTAATTAAAACATTAATTATGTATTAATATATTAATGGTGGTCCAAAAGATATGTCAGTTGTTAACTAACAACAATCACTTTTATGTAAAAAGTGGTTGATACCACCTTTTTAAATTAATGGGCGGATCGGTGTATATCAACCACTTTTTACATAAAAGTAGTTGTTTCTAGTCTTATCTTATATATAATGAATAAATTGTATGTGTATTTTTTCCATGTGAAAATGAAAATCACAAAATTGATGAAGTGATTTATAGTGAAGATTAAAAATAATAAATATATTTATTATTATAAAAACTTTAAAAAGTTGTGAGATGTTTTTATTAATAAAATTGAAGATTGTAATTTTTCAAATATCAATATAAAGTATTTAAATCAATAAATTATATATACTTAATAAAAATTAAATATATTTAAGAAAATAAATATGTTTAAAAAATAAGATATACAATACAATGTGTCCCTACATTGTTAGGATATGTTATTGGTGTCGAATGTTGTAAAAATCTTTAAGATGTGTTGTATATTTAGAATGTTTTATTGAGATGGTATTCATGATTTATTTATGTAGAAAAGTGAGGTTTGTAGGTTCCAAGAAAAGGAGGAGATGGATGTGAGCTTAATTATATGGAGAAGGCAATATGTAGAAAAGTCAGGTTTGCAGGTGAAAGGGAGGAAAGGGAGGAGATGGATGTGAGTTTAATTGTATGGAGAAGACTATATGTAGAAAAGTGGGGTTTGCATGTTTAAAAAAAAGAGGAGATGGATGTGAGGTTAATTGTATGGAGTAAAGTTAACAAGTAAATTGGAATGTCAAAGTAATTGGGAAAAATAAATCTTCATGAAGAAAAACATAAGAAAAACATAAAAAATTTATGATATCTCTATTAAAAACTCCTTATTAAAATAGACTCTTAATATAACAAGATATTAACTACTTATAAATATAAATAAATATATTTATTATTTTTAATCTTCACTATAACTCATTTAACTTTACCAATTTGGTGATCCTCGTCTTCACATGGAGATAAGCCACATACAATTTGTTCACCATAGATAAAGTTAACACAATTTTAAAATTTTAAATTAAATATAATTAAATATATTTCCCACTTGAAAAACTCCAAAAGGTTCAAATAGTCTAATGTTAAATATTTTTGCATATATATTATTTTTAGTATTCTTTTAATGTGTTTATAAATATAGATTGTGATTTTTGCACATATATTATTTTTAGTATGATTTTAATGTGTCTATAAATATAGATAAAGTTGAGAGGTTAAAGATTTTCACATGTACTATTTTTAATATGTTTTTAATGGATTTTTAATTAAAATATGTTAATTGATTATTATTCAAATTTCACAATGTTTTAGAGTTTTTAACTAATCAAGAATATTGATAGCTTGAAAATGATTTATAATTTAAAAAATGTTTATTCTTATTGTGATTAATCATTAATACAAAGGAAACTTGTATTTTTTTTATTTAAAAATTTGGAAGATTATTTTAAATTGATGAAATTGTAAATCTCAATCATTAACACTATAAAAATAGATTGTAATTTAAATATTTGAGGATGTTTAATCCATTTTTATCTTAGAAATAACTATTTAACAAATCAAAATCCCAAATTATAATTCTAGTAAGGATTTTATAACCAAATTTAAATAACTAGAATAAAAAAATTATAAATAAAAAAAATAAATTCTAGGCATCTAAGTTGTCAACATCACCAGGGGATGGCACCCACTTAAGCCTCACCAATAGTTAGCATGGATCTATGTAAGGGTATGTAGCAAGCCAAATCCTCAACACTCAATAGATAAACATTTTTTTTCAAAAAATCAACCAAATACTAACCTTTCATGCATAATTTCAGACCCCCCTCCTCACTATAAATACCACACCCTTGAAATATACTATGCTCTCTCTTAGATAAAAAAAAACCATCCATTCACACAAATAAGCGCATGCATCAATCATTGCATAATTTCCCTATAAAACAAAATTGTTATGTGCTTCCTAATAAAGTTTAATAGAATTCCATTGTGATATTATAACACAGATGCGAAGATAAGACCTATCTAAAACTATGTTTACAAAATAACTTGGGTAAGTTACACATGTACAACTATGATATCATTTTTTTAGCTAATTCATTTGTAGCAACATAAGCAAATATAGAAGTGAAGAATGAAATCTATTTGTCAAAGACATTAATTGCATAACCAAATTTTCTACCATGATTTTTTCTACTATCTCAAGAAAATATTTTGAGTGAAGTAGGCCATGAAATTATAGTAATTTGCTTCTTTTACATCATTCGATATTTGGGAATGGATAAAAATAATTTGGATATTGATTTTTCTTCTTTAACTTATAAAATAATATTACTTTATTTTGATCACTCAAAAGAGTAAAATAAATTTGGCACACTTTCTTGATGCCATAGAAAAGTATTACTTTCATCAATTGAAGGTTTCTTAATATGTTGTTGTGGATTTAATGTGCAACTTGATATTTATATTGCTTTGTGTGTCTATTGATTGTTGGCATTCTGAGTACCCCGTGTGCATTACCTCGAGTTAATGTCATGGATTGTTGTTTTGGTGAAAAACTTCAAGTTGTTAATTCTGATAATTTTAAAGATATTAACTTTGAATGTATGTTTTGCGTGAATATTATCATAATGTTGGTGGGGAACAACAATCTATAAACCATATAAAATTCTTCATATATCATTAATACTTTATTTATATTTATTTTGTTATTATTAATGTTATAAAGAATTATCAAATTATAGTTAATATAACATTATTTACTTTTTTTTCTTTTAATTGAATTATTTATTTTATTGAAAATCATTTTATACAAAGAATGCAAGATAGATAAATATTTAATTGAAGACATATTATAAATTGAACTTGAATATATATCCTTGGATTCTATAAAAATTATTATTAAGATTTAAAATTCATTTAAAGTCTTACATAAAAAAAAATTATTAATTCTTCTTTTTTAAGGATTTCCAATAAGATTGGATTTGAGTGCATGTTGTTGTTAATACTTTGGATTTAAAGTGTCTTTTAAAATGCCACTTGTATGGATTGGGTGGTGATGTATGCGACGTTTAATAGTATTATAATAATATGTTGTAATTTATGTTGATTAGATTATGGCTTCTTGATAACTCAAGTTTCATTTTTATTGTATTTTTATTACTTCGTCATTCACATTCGCCCGTTTAGGGGGTGTGTTAGTTATTTTAAATTACTTACTGTTCTCACCACCTTGACGAATTTCCAGCCACCTTCTCCTTAGCACATAAACGTGCCTTCCTTTCACCAAGTGTCGGGAAATAGAATTCTGAGTTTTGTTCTTATCGTGTTCCTTAGATACGAGTGGGTCAAACTACAAGTTGATCTTTAGAAGTTTAATCGCGCCTTGGAAGTAGTTTTTGGTTCGTTTGAATGATGTTGATTCAAATTTGTTGAGCTCCTGTTTGTATAATCACACACACATTTAATTAATTCCAGGGAACTATGATGAAAATTCCCTCTATTAAAAGACTTCCTTATTATTCAATTGGGTACCTTGTATGTACGTTCCTACCAACTTCCAACTCCTATCACATACTTACCTTAATTTTATACTAAGAGGTCCTTGGTCAATCCACCCTCTTCACCTTTTGTTGGCCCTTAAACTTTACTAGAATAATGACAAGTTATGATGTTGACATTGTTCAACCTCGCACAATTTTGTTTAGCATATCCATTAAGTGGGCCTTAATGCATGATATTGATGCGGAGGAAGCGTTGGGATTGTTGTGCCACGACAAAGGATAAATGCTCTTGTGCAATAATTGTTCTCCATTGATGAATGATCTCCTTAATAATTAATTGCTTCTCTTCCACGCTTTAATGTAAAGAATTTTACATTGCGCCCCTAATTTATATTGAAGTATGTTTAGTTCTCTATGGTATTCTCTTACGCCTAGTGAATTTTAATCGAAGTCTCTTGCGTCCTGACTCATCAAAGCGAATTGTTGGGGTATTTTGAATAGAATTCTCGTGCGCAGTCAATGGTATGATGTATGGTTTGTCGACGATTCCTACCTCAAGAGCGCACCGATTATTAGTGTATTGCATGGTTTTAGAAATTAGTTCCTTTGTGCGGGATGTAATTATTATGACGGATGATGGATTTTGGCGTTGGGGGGTGTGCCTCGAACTTAACTGTTAGCGCTCGCACCTCGTATTAACGGTCTTAATGTGTCGTATGATTTTTTACTCGCATGCCATGTGTAATTTCGGTACATGATTGATGGATTCATGAATTTTGGTATCGTTGTCATTATTAATTTGTGATGTATATTACCGAATGCAACTTCAAGGAAAAAGAAAAAAATTATGTCTCTTTTGTCATCGTAACGACAGGGTCGTTACATAAAGGGTGAATCAATCTCATTCCATTATCAAGAGACTTAGAGCTTATCATAAGCTATAAATTCCCTAAATGTCTCATACAAAATTAAAGCAAAAGAATTAGCCTTCTAGAGGAAGCACATATCCCAAAAATAATTAAACCAGCGTAAACAAAGCTTATTAGAGGCCAATATATTTTGGATAGTGTTATTTTATTTTGGGAAGGTATGGATCGGATCCAAAGCTACGGATTTTTCATCAAGATTGATTTTGAAATATCCTATTGTAAGGTAAAGTTCCCTTCATCCTAACCATGTTGAAGGATCTCAAATTTGGCCATCGATTTATTAAAGAAGTCAAAACCATATGTTTTGAAGCAACAACATGTGTTTTTATTAACCAAGTAAAATATGAGGAAATATGCCTCTTCCACTCTAGTCACCAAGGATGCCCTTTTTCACTAACCCTTTATGTGATGTTTATTGAAACCCTTAATTACCTCATCCAAAAAAAAAAAATATGTCTCAATGGATTATCTAAGGCTTGAAAATGGAAAATTTGTATATGACTCTTTCCTTACTATCCTAGAAAAGAAGAAATCACTAGATAATAACATGGTTTGCTTGCAATTTTTTACAAATCCTTTGGATCAAAATTTCCTCGGGCCAAGACTTAATGTTACCATCATAGTTAGTAGGAAACCCTAAGTTGACTAGTAAGGCATGAATGTACATAGATACAACCCCGAAAAATGTTCAAATTCCTTGTAATTCCTTTTGACTTTGAAGCCTCCCCTAAAGAGTGATGGGAGGTAGTGGCATTAAGAGAATAAAAACAACTAAAAAATGGATTTTGAAAACATTGTCCCTCGTAGGAAAATTTCAAATACATAATAAGGTTCCTACAACCATGCATGTGTATTACTCTTCATGTCAAGTCATTATGCCCATGCCTATGGTAAATTATAAAATTTACTCGAAAATTTGTTGTGGGCTAACTCTAGTGGGGACAACGGCTTCCATAGGGCTCATTGGAGCATTTGTTGCACCTCTGAGGAGAAATGAGGTATGGGTATTCTAGCAGCCTAAACACAATCATTAGACTAGTCAAAGGTAAGTAAGTTAAGAAATTCCCACCATGTAATTCCATTACATTGGGAGCTCCCCATAGTTGGAAGATCTAGAGAAACCTTATCTCCAAATGTAATTGAGCACACTCTCTCCCATCCATATAACATAAACCTCTTTTTTCAAGGAGCATTTGAAAGGCCTTGGAGGCCATCAAGCACAAGCCTGTGTGGAAAAGTGGCTCACTTACATACGAGGTCTCTTTTAATAACTAGTTTCTATAGTGGTCCTAATTTATTCTCCATGAAAGGAAACCGTTAGTCAAAGACCATTGGGTTTCAACCAAGACATTATTGAAAAAAAGGAATCAAAGTTCTTGGAGACATCTATGATGCCCAATATAAATATTAGAAGCACTAGGAAATCCTAAAAACGTAGTTAGAGGTTTCCAATCTAGAGAAGATTAACCTTCAAAAGGTTTGGGAATCAATCCCAATAAAATATTTCTCGAGCTTGGCCTCCTAAGGCCTTGAGCCAAATAAATAGACTATAAATATCATATAAGACTTGATGACATCCCCATGATGCATAATTATTTGAATTGGCTGCTAAATTATGTTATAGAGTGGCACTGGTCTTGAATTTGTCAAACAATTCAAGGAGGCCCTACTCACATGGTTCATGAAGGTACACTTGAAAATGTAGAATCCATATTTGCAATGCATGTTGGACACGATGTGTCAATTTCCAAGGCAGTTACATTAAATGGTTGTTGCATCATGTTTCTTTTGAGAAAGATCAATATTTGGAATTCAAGCAATTGTAATGGCAGCATGATGCAGGAGCATCGCCAGTACATCAAGCGAGCCAGCGCAAAAGTGGAGGACAGCTGGATGAGCCAGCACACATTTTGAAATGCTTTGGAACTGTTGCACAAATCTTAAATGAGGCATTTAAGAGATGGCGCTTTTGTATATTGTAATGGACCTTGAGCGGATAGCTCTCGTCCTTTAGTAAATAGATGACATTTAATATAGTTAATGCTGGTAGATAGGATTTTAATTCTAGATTTGATAGCTTAGAGTCCAAGAGGGAAAACGGATATAGACACCCTCATTGTATCATTATTCATTATCAATTCAGGAGGCAGAAGAGAAGAGCATGCAAAGAACTATATGAAGAACACCCATGTACAGACATTTGAATTAATAGAAGAAAGCTTTGATTCAATTTCATGGTTTGTGTTATTTCTCTGTGTTGATGTTGTTGAGCTCATGAATATTTTCTTCCTGTCACACATTTGCTTTTATATGCTGTGTATGTGATTTCATGGTTGAGTTGAAGTCTGAGAGGGTGAGTGAATGAGTTTCAATTGTTTCTCTAATTGAGCTAGAGGATTCCTGCAAGGAGTGCAGTTGAATTGTCTGCCAGGAGTGCGTTGACAGAAGGGTTCAATTAGAGAGAGATTTTGTTCTCATTTCCTCAAAGGTGCAGATAGGCACAGTGCCGTGCAAGGAGTGCGCAGGCCAAGGAAAAGCCTCAGGGTTGCGAACCTGAGCAAATCTTTGAAAGACTGCTGTTGCATGAGTGCGCAGAGTTGAGCGACTTCAACACTTAGACGTTGTTGAAGGTTTGTCACAAGGAGTTCACGCAAGAAGTTCTCTGAAGGACTTGAAAAGTTGAGAACAAGCTTAGGAGTGATAGGCCTTCGAGTTCACTGAAGGATAAGCGCAGGGAAGCTGCTATTGAAAGTCTAAAGGAAGCATCGCAGGGTTGGTGAGTAGGTGAACGAGTCTTGGGGAGAGACACTCCTTCATTTCACAGAATTATCAAAGGAAGGATGGATGGACGAAATCCTGTGAGGAGATTTCATGAAGTTTCGTGGGCCGTTGGATCTCACGGAGGTGCAGGGAGGCTATAGCGTAAGTGTGGAAGAGGTTCGAAGCTCAGGAGGGGCAGAATCGTCGATCCCGAGTCATAGGGGCCGTCAGATCCACATGTGACATCGCATATCGAGAATTCGCAAGTTGAAGTCCCAAGTTGTTGCAACGAGACTTGCGATATCGCGATCCGCGATATCCCGACAAGCCCAGAACCATCCATTCAGTGAAGACACGTGTCAGGAGATCCCAAGGAGTCGAAGATCGGAGAATCGGGGTTTCTGAGGACAGGAAACACTTTCCGCTTGGAATCGCGAATCCCGAAATCTCGACAGAGGTGACGAGAGGTGGAAAAGTCAACCCACATGTGTGCATCAGAGTATCGGCACATCGGGGTTCGAAGGTTGGAAATTCAAATTGTTGATGTCACGAGTCAAGATTTGTCGATAGGGAGAATTCTGACAACAGGGGAGAAGTCAACGTTGACTCGCATCGAGTTTTGGGGAATCATGAATCATGAAACATGCGACCTTGGGATTCGCAAAATCGCGAAGTCCGATTTCCTGATTACTAAGGGAGGTCACTAGAAGAGTTACTGTGGGTAAGGAAAATTCCCGATAGGGGATTAGAGGAACCTTTGAGTTCTTCGGGTCGAGAGAAGAAGAAGGTCCTGAGGAAGTGGGCATGCTCCGAGGAGTGCGGCTGTGTCAGGTTTGGTATCAGAGCCCAGAAAGAATCTTTGCTTTATGTAGCAGAGAAGAGAAGGAAATTCACCATGCCGCCAAGGAGAGAAGGACAATCACCTAATTCAGAGGATAGGGAGGTGCGAAGAAGATGCAGGTCGGTAGTTAATCCAGAAATGGAGAGACAGATGCGTGATCTCTCAGCAAGGCTTGAGGATATGGAGACAGCGCAAAGACGCACAGTTAGTGCAGGGGATCTGAGCGATTTCGACAATGAAGTAGAGGTTGAACAAGAGGAGGAAGTTACAGCCGAGGATGCAGCAAACAAGCATTTAATTAAAGCTATCGCAAGGATGGGTGTGAAGGAGAAGATGGACATTCCAGTTTACAAGGGAAATATGGATGCAAAAGAGCTACTGGATTGGATCCAAGCTCTTGACACCTACTTTGACTATGAAGATATCGAAGAGGATAAGAAGGTCAGACACACTGTCACATGCTTGAAAGGACATGCAGCATTGTGGTGGGACGAGCTACAAGCAGATAGACGTTGCAAAGGCAGGAAGAAGATAAAAAGTTGGGATAGGATGATCGCGAAGATGAAGGCGAAATTCATCCCAAGGGATTATCAAATTACTATGTTCAGGAGAATGCAGAACCTAAGACAAAAGCTGATAACAATGAAAGAATACACTGAGGAATTCTATCGACTGAACATCAGAGCAGGTCATCGGGAGAGCGATGATGAAAATGTTGCCAGATATCTGAATGGTCTAAGATATGACATTTAGAATGAATTGGGCATGGTAACCATCCGAACTCTGGAGGATTCTTATCAGATGGCTCTGAAAGCCGAAGAGAAGCTGAGCCGTAAGCAAGGTCAGCGAGGGTGAGGCAGAAGTCAGCTCAGAGGCAAAGCAGTTGCCCAGGACAAATATCAGAAGCCCAAGGAGGAATGGAAGAAACCTCAGGGTAAATTTGAGAGAGGTGGAACCTCACAGAGAGGGCCATACATTGAACAGAAAGGGCAGGATACAGAGCAAAGCGGAGGGTATGCTGACAACAACACTTTTCCTCGTACTAGAGGTAGAGGAAGAGGAAGAGGTGTTGTAATCACATGCTTCACATGTGAAAAGAATGGGCACAAGTCTTATGAGTGTCCAAAGATAAAAAAAGGACATTCAAGAATCTCACATCACCGAAGCGCAGAGGCGGGATGTTGAGGCAGAAGATCGTTGATGATGTGAAAAGTTCTTTTGACACCTGAGAAAGAGGTGCAGGAAAGTTCAGTCCAAAGGACCAGACTGTTCAGAACAACTTGCAAAACCAAGGATAGGGTGTCCAAGGTTATTGTTGACAGTGGTAGCACGGATAATCTCGTTTCTACAGAGATGGTAGAAAAGCTGGAGATGGAGACGACTGATCATCCAAGCCCATACAGAGTTTCATGGCTACAGAAGGGACACCAGGTAACTATTACTAAACAATGCTTGGTTGAATTCAAAATAGGTGGATATAATGATAAAATCTTGTGTGATGTTATTCCCATGGATGTATGTCATTTATTGTTGGGTAGACCATGGCAATATGACAGAAATGCGATTCATGATGGGCGAATGAACACATATACCCTGGAGAAGAATGGGAGAACCCATATGTTGCTTCCGATAAAGGATAAGGAGGTAAAGCGGGAAGTAAGCAACACAATACTTCTCATGAGTGGGAAGGAGCTTGTTACGGAGGTGAAGAAGAAAGAAGATCCACAATTCTTTGTGGTCAGAAAGTCGAGAATTGTTCTGACTAGAAAAAGAGTGGATGATTTTCCAGATGAGATTCAGGAACTGCTGGAAGAGTTCACTGACATCATCGTGGACGAATTACCTCATTTGTTGCCACCAATGCGGAGTGTGAGTCATCGTATAGATCTCATGCTAGGAGCCAGTTTGCCGAATAAAGCCGCGTATAGATTGATGCCGCAAGAAAATGAAGAGGTCAAGAAGTAGGTCCAAGAGTTATTGGACAAGGGATTGGTCAGAGAGAGCTTGAGTCCATGTGTTGTTCCAACAATACTCAGTCCGAAGAAGGATGGAGGCTGGAGGATGTGTACTGACTCAAGAGCGATCAACAAGATAACCATTAGATATAGGTTCCCATTGCCGAGAATGGATGATTTGATGGATTGCCTGAGTGGGGAAAAATATTTTTCAAAGATAGATTTGAAAAGCGGATATCACCAGATTCGCATGAGAGAAAGTGATGAATGGAAGATAGCCTTCAAGACAAACTAAGGACTGTATGAATGGTTAGTCATGCCGTTTGGCTTGACAATGAACCAAGTACTTTTATGAGATTGATGAATGAAGTCCTGAGGGAGTTCATCGGGAAGTTCGTCATTGTGTACTTGGACAACATACTGATTTACAGTAAATCAGAGGCTGAATATTTGAAGCATTTGGCCATTGTGATGAAGAAGCTATAGCAGGAGAAGCTGTTGATCAACATGAAGAAATCTTCATTTATGAAGATAGAGCTCATTTACTTGGGCTTTGTTATTTCGGTGAATGAATTGAGAATGGATCCAGATAAAGTGGAGGTAATTAAGAATTGGCCATCACCAAGAAATGTTTTTGAGGTGAGAAGTTTTCATGGTTTGGCTAGTTTCTACCGGAAGTTCATCAGGAATTTCAGTGGAATTAGCGCAGCGATGATGGACACAGTGAAGAAGCGACATAAATATTTTCACTGGACAGTAGAGGCTGAGAAGAGCTTCAATCTGTTGAAGCAGAAGATCATGGAACAACCGGTTTTGGTGTTGCCAGATTTCCAGAAAACATTTCAGGTGAAATGTGATGCGAGTGGATTTTCCATAGGAGCGGTCTTGAGTCAGGAGGACAGACCACTTGCATATTTCAGTGAGAAGTTGAATGAAGCAAAATTGAAATACTCCACGTATGACAAGGAATTATTTGCTATCATACAGGCACTGAAGAAGTGGAGGCATTACTTCATCCCAAAAGAATTTGTATTGTACAGTGATAATCATGCATTACAGTTTGTGACTCAACAGGAGAAGTTGAATCAGAAACATGCTAAATGGTTAGAGTATATGAAAAATTTCACATTTGTGATTAAGCATATTTCGGGTACTGCTAACAAAGTGGTTGATGCTTTGAGCAGGAAGTGTTTGTTGCTGCATGAATTCCGAGTCAAAACATTGGGTTTTGATAATCTCAGGGACATGTACGTAGGTGATGCAGATTTTGCAGAAGCGTATGAAGCAACTGAGAATCCAGTTCTCAGAGACAAAAGCCCATGCATATATTATATGATCCAGGAGGGATTGTTGTTCAAAGGCAATCAATTGTGCATTCCAAATTGCTCCATGAGGGAGAACTTGTTAAAGGAGAAGCACAGTGGTGGATTAGCAGGACATTTTGGCCATGATAAAACATTCGCGAAGCTAAGCGAGTCTTACTTTTGGCCAAGGATGCGGTCAAAAGTCAAGAGATTTGTTGACAGATGTAGATTTTGCCAGCATTCGAAGGGGAGAAAGCAGAATGCGGGATTTTATCAACCATTACCCATACCAGAGAGGCCATGGGAGGTGATAAGCATGGATTTTGTATTGGGATTGGCGAGGATGCAGAGAGGATTTGATTCCATCTTTGTAGTAGTGGATAGGATTTCTAAAATGGCACATTTTATTCCACGCCAGAAGACCAGCGATGCGACGCACATTGCAAATTTTTTTTTCAAAGAGGTCATTCGACTTCATGGATTGCCGAAAAGTATAGTTTCGGACAGAGACACTAAATTCATAGGGCATTTCTGGAGGACCTTATGGAAGAAGCTAGGAACTAACTTGGCGTTTAGTTCAACTTATCATCCTCAGACGGATGGACAAACATTAGTGGTCAACAAAAGTCTGGGAGACTTGTTGAGGAGCTTGGTAACAGAGCACCATAGCAGCTGGGATAGCATATTGCCACAAGAAAAGTTTTCATACAACGATTCAGTGAACAGGAGTATAGTAAAAAGTCCATTTCAGATTGTGTATGGCACACAACCGAGAGGAGTTTCTGAACTGAGGGATTCAGAATAGACTGCGACTAGCGGTGCTAGTGCAGAAGAATTTGCTGAGGCGATGAAAGAACTTCACAGCAGGGTGAAGGAGCGACTGCTGAATTCAAGACAGGAATACAAGCGCAGAGAAGATCAGCATCGGAGACAACCTCAGTTCGAAGTTGATGATCTAGTTTTGGCACATTTAAGGAAAGAAAGGTTCTCGAGGGGAACATACAATAATTTAAAGATGAAGAAAATCGGGCCATGCAAGCTCTTGAGAAAATTCGGAGAAAATGCTTATGAGATCGAGTTGTCGGATGGCATCGAAATATCTCCGATATTTAACATCTCATATTTATACCCATACAGGACTGGAGAAGCAAAGACTGGAGATAGATCATCGGGGATCTAGTGGATCAAACAATTGGCAGTTGCAGAGAAGCTGTAGATGGAATGCATACTGGACAAGAGAGTGGGTAAGAAGACCCGAAGGAAGGAATACTTTGAGTATCTGGTCAAGTGGAAGAATCATCCAGTGGAAGATGTCAACTGGGAGACTGAAGTAGAAATACAAAAGCATGGACAGACCGTGCAGGAGCTCATGGACAGGGGCCCATGAAATTTTTCAAGCCAAGGAGTATGATGCAGGAGCATCACTAGTACATCAAGCGAGCCAGTGTGGAAGCGGAGGACAGCTGGATGAGCCAGCACACATTTTGAAATGCTTTGGAACTGTTGTGCAAATCTTAAATGAGGCATTTAAGAGATGGCGCTTTTGTATATTGTAATGGACCTTGAGTGGATATCTCTCGTCCTTTAGTAAGTAGACGACATTTAATATAGTTAATGCTGGTAGATAGGATTTTAATTCTAGATTTGATAGCTTAGAGTCCAAGAGAGAAAACGGATATAGACACCCTCATTGTATCATTATTCATTATCAATTTAGGAGGTAGAAGAGAAGAGCATGTAGAGAACTGTATGAAGAACACCCATGTACAGACATTTGAATTAATAGAAGAAAGCTTTGATTTAATTTCATGGTTTGTGTTATTTCTCTGTGTTGATGTTGTTATGCTCATGAATATTTGCTTCCTGTCACACATTTTCTTTTATATGTTGTGTATGTGATTTCATGGTTGATTTGAAGTCTGAGAGGGTGAATGAATGAGTTTCAATTGTTTCTCTAATTGAGCTAGAGGATTCCTGCAAGGAGTGCAGTTGAATTGTCCGCAAGGAGTGCATTGACAGAAGGGTTCAATTAGAGAGAGATTTTGTTCTCATTTCCTCGAAGGTGCAGATAGGCACAGTGCCATGAAAGGAGTGCACAGGCCAAGGAAAAGCCTCAGGGTTGCAAGCCTGAGCAAAGCTTTGAAAGACTGCTGCTACAGGAGTGCGCAGAGTCAAGCGACTTCAACACTTAGACATTGTTGAAGGTTTGTCGCAAGGAGTGCATGCAAGAAGTTCTCTGAAGGACTTGAAAAGTCGAGAACAAGCTCAGGAGTGATAGGCCTTTGAGTTCACTGAAGGATAAGCGTAGGGAAGCTGCTATTGAAAGTCTAAAGGAAGCGTCACAGGGTTGGCAAGAAGGTGAATGAGTCTTGGGGAGAGACACTCCATTTCGCAGAATTATCAAAGGAAGGACAGACAGAGAAAATCCTGTGAGGAGATTTCATGAAGTTCCGTGGACCGTTGGATCTCACGGAGGTGCAAGGAGGCTATAGCATAAGTGTGGAAGAGGTTCGAAGCTTAGGAGGGGCAGATCCGTCAATCCCAAGTCATAGGGGCCGTCAGATCCACACGTGACATCGCATATCGGGAATTCGCAAGTTGAAGTCTGAAGTTGTTGCAACGAGACTTGCGATATTGCAATCCGCGATATCCCGACAAGCCCAGAATCGTCCATTTAGTGAAGACACGTGTCAGGAGATCCCGAGGAGTCGGAGATCAAAGAATCGGGGTTTTTGAGGACATGAAACACTTGTCGCTTGGAATCGTGAATCCTGAAATCCCGACAGACGTGACGGGAGGTGGAAAAGTCAACCCACACATGTGCATCAGAGTATCGGCACATTGGGGTTCGGAGGTTGGAATTTCAAATTGTTGATGTCGCGAGTCACGATTTCCCAATAGGGAGAATTCCGACAGCAGGGGAGAAGTCAACGTTGACTTGCATCGGGTTTCAGGGAATCGTGAAGCACGAAACACGCGACCTTAGGATTCGCGAAATCGTGAAGTCTGATTTCCCGATTACTAAGGGAGGTCACTAGAAGAGTTACTGTGGGTAAGGAAAATTCCGGATAGGGGATTAGAGGAACCTTTGAGTTCTTCGGGCTGAGAGAAGAAGAAGGTCCTGAGGAAGCAGGCATGCTCTGAGGAGTGCGGCTGCGTCACAACATCCTTTGATACATATATAAGAAATATTGCAAGATCTTCATGGAACTTCATTAGAGAACTCTTATACAGTATGCATACAACTAAAATTAGGAGAAAGGCATGAAACAATCATAAACAAATATTTCATAGTGAGCTCATACTGCGAAAGTGATGTAAGTGACAATTTCGCAGTTAATATTGCATTCACATTGCGAAACTCTGATAGAGCACCAAGTCGTCATACAAATCAACATCTACTCATCTCCATCTGTGCTAGGTGGTGTACATCGAATCTAGAATTCAAAATTCATCATGAAATGTATTTCAAGATTAAATTTGTTAGGATATTATGGTGTATTTAATATAGTCAAGAAGATGTCTAGTTTTGAAGAAAACAATTCTAAAAATGTTTCTATCTTTATGTAACTAGAATCTATTTTTGAGGAAGTGATTGAGCTTGAATCCATGAGTTCAGGGTTGAGCCAATTTCATATAGTTTTGTAAATTTCATGAGTAAGGGGTTTGTTCAAGTCTAAGAAAAATACTATTGGTGCATATTGTACAAATTTTCAAAGCTTAATGAAATTATCAGTGCATAAGTACATAATCGTCTTACCAAAGATTCATGTGCTAGTGTCCTAGTGTTTTTGTTTTTTACTTTGTCTATTCTTATTCATATCTCTGCATTTGTTTTGATGCAATCTTCTAGTATTTAATTGAAAATATATGATTTGGAATTCATCTTGTGATTGATTCTCTAAATTCATACGATTAAATACTCCACCCTATCCTCTAAAGCTATATGGAATCCATCCAGTGTTAGATGCTCCATGTAATGGAATGTTTTCCTAAATCCTCCACCATACTACAATGAGCTTAATGAATGAAAAGGAACTATATACCTTTCCTTTGATTCATAGACTTTTCTAAAACCAATCACTAATATTTATCATTTATATTTGATTGGACTCCATGCTCAATGGATTTCTTCTTAGATCTGCCACCACTTTCATAATTTTTTCCTCAATTACAGATCTTACCACTGTGCTATAATTTTAGTGAGAGATCCCTCTCTAGTTTGAAAGGCCATATTCCAACCCAAAATGGTTTGAAAGTTACCTTTGTGGTTTTTCCTCCATATCTGGGAAAATTACGGAGTGATAAAACCCTCATTTCCAATATGAATTCCATATGTCTTGTCCTTTCCCTTGGAACCTCATATTGATGGGAGTTCCATGAAATGGATGTCAAATATACCTTCTTGCATGAGTATTTACAAGAATAAATTTATATGGAACAACCTCTTGGATGTTTTCAAAGTGTCTCCAGCCTTGTCTACCACCTCAAGAAATCCCTCTATGACCTCAAGTAATCTCCTCAAGGTTGGTATGAAAAAATGGATTGGTTCCTTCTTGACTCTAGATTTTCTATATGCCCCTTTGAGCTTAATGTATATACCAAGTGAGTAGGAAGCCATATTCTCATACATGTACTTTATTTTAATGACCTTATACTCACTAATAGGGAGACAAATCTTCTAACACATGCAAAAACCTACCTTAACTTTGAAATGATAGACTTAGGACACTTGCAATATTTTCATGGCCTCCATGTTTTACAAGTCTGAGAAAGTATTTATCTTTCCCAAGCTAAGTATGCATGTGACCCTCTTCATCAATTTTACATGGATGATCGTAAACTGATCCCACCTCCCTTTATATCTAGACTTAAACTTTTTCCATCTGCACCTCACCCAAAGTGGATGCCACTTTGTACTAATAGTTAGTTGGTATCCTTTTGTATTTAACTGATAATCCCCTTGGCATCTCTTTTTTTCTTAGTATTATTTCTTGATACATGAAGAACCCGATGAAATCCATTCAAAAGTAGTAAAGAGGATCCTTCGATATAGCTAGGGTGCAATTTAGATTGGAATATACTATTATTCAAGGGGATCCTTTATGTTGGTTGGTTTTTATAGATTCCCACTAGGAAAATGACCATGATGATCCAAAGTAAACAATTGATTAATGTTCTAACTTTGATTTCAAACTCATCTCTTCATATCACAAGACACAAAATGTCATTTCTACTTCTTTAGCAAATGTAGAGTAGTGAGCCATAATTCATGGAAGTCAAGAAGTTATTTGGCTTATTTGGATCTTATTTGAGTTTGGATTACATTAGAAACATCTGAAAATTCTTTGATGCAATATTGATCATAATACCATCCAACTCACAAAGGAACTTCATTCAAAATACTCTTTAGGAAAGCACCCTTGAAGTTTTCTACTATCATACATATGATCAAGTTGTTGACATTTTCACAAATCCCCTCACAAAAGAAAATTTGTTAAAGCTTCAATCTTTGTTAGGATTTCAAGAAGTTATCATTAAGGGGGGATAGGCTCTTATGCTATTTCCTTTTTATTTTGTCACTTTGTAAATACTTCAATCCTATCCCAAGTTATTCTTAAGGTTGGATGTTAGGATAGTCAATATTAGGAATAACTTAAGGTCAACTTGGTCTAACATATTGTGAGATTAAAGTGTTCTTTTCTACTTTACTAATATGATGATCGCAGTCATGTTCTAGACATTAGTGATTAAACAATTCAAATATCTCTGACATATTAATGACACTTTATTCATGGATTAACACCCAATTGGTCCATGATCTATATTTAAAGGGCACAGAGAGTCATTGTCAATGATCAATTGTGAGAAATGTTTGACTAAATTATTCTTTTTACATTAAATTTCAAAAAATTGTTTGTAAGAAATGTTTTTGTATATTTAAAGTTTTAACAGGTCCCCGAGGTGTAGGAAAGTCGGTGAAAAAGTGTCTTGTTAAGGCGCTCTGTGATGTTTAAATCACTTGTTCGAAACGTACAGGGACAAAAAATCCAGTCATGTTAAGGGTTGGTGTGGCTCATGCTGGGTGCGATCCCCAAGTGATTTTGATGGCTTAGATGCCACTAAGTCGTGGTTTCTTATCCACAGGTTAGTACCATATGTCACGGACAAACTAACAAACAAAAAAAAATTATATTTAAAGTTTGAACATAAATTTCAAAATATAGAGATAGACTCTTCAATGTAATTACTACCAAATATTTCTAATCTACTTCTCTGCCAATTATTAATAGTTGATCATAGATTTACTTGAATTTTAATAAGTGTTATAAAATTATATCATGATTTTCCATCTTCATAAAAACAATAGACTCTTAAAGTAAAAATCCCTATGTTCATTATAAATATCATACCACAAAGTTAATACAAGAAATCTTGAATGAAAGGAGGACGAGAACAGATATATAGAGTGGGTGTGTGAGTCATATTTGAGTTTGGAAACCCTCTGATATCGTGAATGCATGCATATTTAAATCTGACACTACCATGACACCATAATGATATTTAAATATGACACTTCCATGACACCATAATGATGCCATCGACACATGCAATACTTAGGGACATTGATACAATACCATCTCGACATGCACATTTTTATGGTGTTGATTAAACAATGAATGAAAAGAGGTATTTTTCATCAAAACTATGACACACATACATTGTATATACAATGTAGAACCTAAAATAAAAATGAAAAAAAGGATGATGCAAACTTAAAACTTGTGTCAACCAATTTGAGTAGTTTGAAAGAAAAATAGGGTTTATGGTTTACATGAATAATTAATGATGGAAACAAGTGGGTGTGTGATTAATATTTGAGTCCATAAAACTTCCCATATGGTTAATTCATGTGAATATTCTATCCATGTCAAATTTTAGTGCATACATAAACATTTTGAAAAAATTTCAACATTGGCCCCGTTCACATGTCATTGTTGCCCATGTCTAGTCCTAGTACAATGTCTTTTCATTGTTCCTTTTAAAATTCATTCGACACACATGTTCCTGCATATAGTATTGCAAGGATCTGTAATAAATTCAATAAACAAGTACTAGTTGATATAAATTGCACAAGCTTCATCAATTATTTCGTTTCTTTATTTTTTGTTCTCATCTAAGTACTTCTTTGCTCCATAAATTAAAGACTACTAGAATTAAATCATTATTTAAATATGAAATTCCCTCTAGCCCCTTATTCTTTCCACCAAATGCACGACCCTAATTGATATGATGCTTTTTTTGTACAACATAGGCAATGAAAATAAAGAGCATGACCATGGCAATGGGTATATTGTTGGGAGTTCGAACGAAATGAGGTCGGGATTGGATATATAGAGTGGGTGTGTGAGTCATATTTGAGTTTTGAAACCCTCCCATATCATCGATGCATGCATATTTAAATATGACACTACCAAGACACCATAATTATATTTAAATCTGACACTACCATGACACCATAATGATGTCATCGACGCATACCATACGTAGCGACATTGATACAACACCATCTCAACATCCATATTTTTATGGTTTTGATTAAACAATGAATGAAAAGAGGGATTTTTCATCACAAATATGACACATATACATTGTATATACAATGTAGAACCTGAAAGAAAAATCAAAAAAAGATGATGCAAACTTAAAACTTGTGTCAACCAATTTGAGTACTTTGAAAGAAACATAGTGTTTATGGTTTACATGATGAATTGATGATGGGAACAACTGGGTGTGTGAGTAAAATATGAGTCTAGAAACCCTCCCATATCATTAAGGCATTTGAATAGTCTATCCATGTCAAATTTTAGTGCATACATAAACAACTTGAAAAAAATTCAACGTTTCCTTCGTTCACAGGTCATTGTTTCCCATGTTTAGTCCTAGTACAATGTCTTTTCATTGTTCCTTTTAAAATTCGTTCAACACACACGTTCCCGCATCTAGTATGGCAGGGACATGTAATAACATCGATAAAGAAGTACTATTTGATATAAATTGCACAAGCTTCATCACTTATTTCTTGTCTTTGTTTTTTTCTCTAATCTAAGTACTTCTTTGCTCCTTAAATTAATGACTATTAGTACAAAATCATTATTTAAATACAAAATTCCCTCTAGCACCTTATTCTTTCCACCAATTACATGGGCCTAATTGGCATGATGTTGTTTTTTTACAATATAGGAGATGAAAATAAAGAGAACAACCATGAAAATGGGTATATTGTTGGGAGTTCCATGCACTGCGAAATTAATCCGAGAAAGTTCGAACGAAATGAGGCAGAGATTGGATATATGAGTGGGTGTGTTAGTCATATTTGATTTTGGAAACCCTCCCATATCGTCAATGCATGCATATTTATATATGATACTACCATGATACCATAATGATATTTAAGTCTTACACTACCATGACACCATAACGATGCCATCAACACATGCAATACTTAGCGACATTGATACAACACCATCTCAACATGCATATTTTATGGTTTTGATTAAACAATGAATGAAAAGAGGGATTTTTCATCACAACTATGACAAACATACAATGTATACGCAATGTAGAACCTCAAAGAAAAATGAAAAAAGGATGATGGAAACTTAATACTTGTCTCAACCAATTTGTGTACCTTGAAAGAAAAATAGGGTTTATGGTTTACATGATGAATTGATGATGGAAACAAGTGGGCGTGTGAGTCATATTTAAGTCCAGAAACGCTCCCATATCGTTAAGGCATGAAAATAGTCTATCTGTGTCAAATTTTAGTGCATACATAAATAGTTTGAAAATATTTCAATGTTGGCCCCATTCACAGGTCATTGTTTCCCATGTCTGGTCCTAGTACAATGTATTTTCTTTGTTCCTTTTAAAATTCATTAGACACACACATTCCCACATCTAGTACTGCAAGGACATGTATTAACGTCGATAAAAAATTACTAGTTGATATAAATTGCACACGCTTCATCAATTATTTCTTGTCTTTGTTTTTTTCTCTCATCTAAGTACTTATTTGCTCCATAAATTAAAGAATATTAGTACAAAATCATTATTTAAATACGAAATTCCCTCTATCACCTTATTCTTTCCACCAATTGGATGTGCCTAATTGGCGTGATGTTGGTTTTGTACAACATAGGCGACGAAAATAAAGAGCACGACCATGACGATGGGTATATTGTTGGAAGTTCCATGCATTGTGACATTAATCTGAGAAAGTTAGAACGAAACGAGGCTAGGATTGGATATATAGAGTGGGTGTGTGACTCATATTTGATTTTGGAAATACATGTTCCCGCATATTATAGTACTGCAAGGGCATGCAATAATGTTTATAAACAAGAACTTCATAAATTGTATAAGCGCTTGATCATCAATTATTTGTTGTCTTTGTTTTTTTTTTCTCACCTAAGTACTTTTTTTGTACAATATTTTAGATATATTTTAGTGCGTAATCATTATTTAAATATGAAATCTCATCTAACACCTTCTTCTTTCCACAAAACTCATGGGATAAAGTCCCATGTTTTCAAATAGTTTCAACGAAGATGCTATAGAAATGAAAAACATGTTCATTGAAACTTCATTGATGCAATGCTATGACAACAATGATGACGTCTATGATCATGATGGTATAAAAATGAATGAGATTCTCTTGGTTTCAAGAATAATTTATCATCTAATGAACAAGGCCAACCACATGAATATGGAACCTCATATTCCCCCTCCCCTTCCTCTCACATCATTCTTAATTCCCCATATCCAATCTATAAAATAGAAAATAATTGAAAGCAACATAGTAAGATTCATGCATATAAACTACCAAAACAAAAATTAATAAAGGTAAATGAAATTATGTGTTTGTAAATCATGATATTTTTAGTTTACCATGTACTCTGGTATGGTGACTATTTTCAGGTTTCAGATAATAATAAAACAACTTGTAAGAATACAGGATATAAAAAAGGTCACATAAAACATAAAAACATGTAATTAGCCCATGACATAGCTAAATTATTTTAAGAGAATAATTCATACAAATTAAAATATATAGTTATGTACCTGATCCAACTCAACATCTATATCATCCTTCTTCTTAATATTATTCATCATCGAAATCGACATCTGTATCATCATCCAGTTCATAAACTGTGTTGAAAGGATTGACGATATCATCATCATCAATGTCATTTTCAAGCATATTTTCATCGACATCATCATCAAGAACTGCATTAATGTCTCCTATGCTTGGTTCATCTTCTCCTCCTTCTTCATATATTGACCCATGATCCTCTGTCTCTGTCTGATCTGGCACATCATCTTATTATTCCATATCATCTTCTTCTTGTACATGAGTATACTTAATTGGCCTTCCTCTTGGATCATATCTAACAAAAAATGACCAATCCCTCTCACTTGGAACCTTTGAGTAAAAGACCCGTTCACATTGGCTTGGAAAAAGATAGAGATCATGTCCTCTTTCAAACACCATTGCTTTAATCATCGGAAATATGTTGACATGTTGAATAATAGTTATTTCCTCATCGCGTTCATGCATTTGTAACCTATACCATTTGACGTCCAATAGAACTAATTTGAAGGAATTAAAGTCAGACTCAAGTATATCATTCAAATACCCATAGTGTCTATTTTTAGATTCTCAGGGATGTCTGTCACTCTTAGAGGAAACATTAGTGACCTATAATATTGTAGTTATCCCACTATCAGAAGTTTTCCTGGTTTCATGCAGTTGTTTGATGCAAAATTTACGACCATTGCACCACATGTCCTTGTGGTGTTTCAACTGCAATAATCCGGGCATGTAAAACATGAATTGTCAATTAATAAACATGTTTATATAACTTGGAAAGTATCTGAAAAAGACACACCTACAGTAACATTAATATAATATAAAATAACAAAATAAAATGGGTGAATCTGCTTGCATGTCCATCCTTCAAATCATATGCTAAATCAATTTCCCTCTATGTAACATGAGCATAATTATTATGACGAGTTTCTCTAACCAATCCAGACAGTTGTTTCCATGATAACCTACCACCATGATGTTGTTTACATCTTTCAATCCATACATTCATCCAATCAAGATTTTGTTCAATGTACAATTGCAGTGCATCCCAGTCTTCAGCAATTGAATAAAAAAATAATAATTCACCAATATTAAATATTAATTATAACCATCATAAATATT
>JZKD02S1749970.1:594762-620941 GCA_000966675.3 Picea glauca
ATATCCACAATTATTAATATATTACCTCTCAGTTTTTTCATTCTACCTTTCCCCAATAGGTTCTCCTAAACTTCAATTTTTTTGATGGAGTTCACAACCCAAATGCGATCCACTACATGCATAGTTTGTGTTTCTAATTTAGGAATATATTGACTAATATACACTATGGATTGATATACCATATATCCCTCCACCATAGAACCCTCAGGACGTGCTCTTTGTCTAAAAAAAAGCCTTCAATGATTTCAAATTCCTCTCCACCATCCACATTGACCTTATGTGTGCAAGTCCACACATTTGAATATCCTCAACTTGGTGTATGAGGTAGTTTTCTTGTGCATTGAAACATGTTGGAGGTAGATACTTTTTCATTTCACACATTAGCCGAGTAATGTTTCTCTTTCAATACTTTATATCATCTTCATGGATTTATTTCAATTGTAACCATCTATAGATCATGACACAAGAAAATAACATGTTTCAACATTATACCACAAGATAATATATTAAATTATAAGTAAAACACATGTCATTAAGTACAACAACAAATTGAAAGAACATTTTGCATATTATAAATCACAACTACTTACCTCACATATTTTCCAAGATCATATATAACTTGTTTGACATTGTTTTCAAAGTTGTTTGGGAGAGATAGTGGTAGAACATACTGTATCAAAAAAAATGTATCGTTATTTGTTTCGACCAAAGTAGACAAAAAAAAGTTAAAAATATTAAAACATGTATATGGCCAATATATAAATATGTATACCAAAATTATTACCTTAATTAAGGTATGAAAATCATGTGTTTTAACCCCACCAAATTCACTTTTATTCATTAAGATATTATTTGTGTTTGAAGAAAAACCTGTGGGAAATTTAATTCTATGAATGACCTATTTTACATCATTTCTTTGTTACTCCGTTAATAACCATGGAAGGTAATTATTTTGGTCTACATTTCTATTTCATCATATCATAGTTCACATTGCATGATTGGCTTCTTGAATGTTAGTACAAATTTTGACAATTTTTTCTTTATTACTCCTACCATCTATGATTTGCCTTAATGTTTCTGTCACATTCTTCTCGATATGCATTGTATCAAACAAATGAGATAGTTTTAGCTCACAATAGTAGGTAAACCTCATGAATTGAGTGGGATAACATTTCATTCTTCATGGAAGCAAATTATTAACACCTTGATGATGGCGGCCTTCATTGCGAAGCATAAAAGAAATCACAACAATTCAAATATGGTAAAATAAATTCAATAATTATTAAAATAAAAATTCAAAACATTACATATACGATACATAAAAACAAATTCATACCTCGACGACTCCTATTATATTCCAACCTCCATAGGTGATGTGTCATTCTTAATGGTTTTAATCCAATCTCTTCTTTCCCATTGAAAATATGTTTTTCAGTACTACGGTACCTATGGTTCTTAGGGAGGAGGTGCCTATACTCATCAAAGACCACCTTTCCTAAACTTTTTGAATGATGATACTTCATATTAGGACCACAAGTTGGACATTCAAATTTACCCTTTGCTTGAAGACCTCAAATGTCACATGGATTAATGCCAATTATGCGATGAGATCATTAAAAAAACATGCATGATATATTTAAAACATTATATAGTATTAATGTGAAACATCCTACATACCATAAAAATTTGTTAGTCTCGGGGCATCATGAATTTTCCATATAATTATTCCATGGAATTGAAATTTCTTCTCCCCGATTGGTTTACAGATGTCATACATAGTAATGTCGTCCCATAAATTTAGTAGCTCGTTGATAAGAGGATCGATATATACATTCATATATTTAACTTGGTACTTACCTAATTGTTTTAAATTACACATAATTACTACCATGATATGTATATATAAGTAAATAAATAAACAAAATATATTATGCAAAAAAAAACAAATGAAATTGTTACATTCAAAAAATTGTGTAAAAAAAAACTGGAACAATCGTTGTCAACATTATGTGATCCCTCTTTACTGACATCAAAGGAGGAATGTTATTGTTGATAAAAAAAATAGGCCACAATGAGTAAATAGACCTAATCTATGTGAATGGATTAACACGGTCTGCTGCCAATGAAAACCTAACATTGCAAGATTAATCTTTGAAATCTTCCCATTTTTCCTCAATTTCCCTAAATGCATAACCATATGCAAGCATTCAATGAACACCATCTCGACCTTTTTTCCATGCATGGTAATCCATAAATTGTGCTATGCTTTCACACATGAAAAATTGTTGCAAACGTGTAATTATGGGAATATAACGAAGAACCTTTTGAAGCACCTTTTTTGTTACTTGATCGGTTCGATATCTATGGATAAGCCATTGCAGGCATTATGTTTTTGTTGCATATTGTCCATAAGATATAATATGCTCATTAGGACATGCATCTATAGTTTGATACTCCATTCCAATGTCTTTCATAATGGACAAAAAATATGGATATGTGCGAGGTAAAATATTTGACGATGGTAACAAAAATTCACCTAACAATCTACAACATAATAAATAATTACTAGTTAATGTAAAGAATATTAATCAATAATATTGAATTTTAATTTTATGCATTAATTAACCGTAGAAAAAATATATATAAGTCAAAATTTATTTATATGATATGAAACATATTACATACCTTAGGATTTGTTTCATACAAGTGTTTGAAAAATAATTCATAACCTTTATGTTCACCAACAACAATGTAAAAGAGAGAAGATTTTCTCTTGAGCCTTTATAAAGTCGTTTATTTTCATTTTCTAATAGAGGTCCATCATAAATACCATCATCGTCCCCATCCTCATCCGACTGAGAAAACAAACCTTGGATCATTTTATTTGTCCCATCATCTTCTTCCATGGGATCATTAACTTGACTTGTCCCATCGAATTCTTCCTTGAGATCCTCATTTGGGACATGTTCCTCAACTTGTAGAACATCATTTATACTACTACTTGGTGCAGTATTGTGAAAAACGTTAGGCGGAAACTCTAACTTTATAATTACAAACACTTATGTATATTAGTGTGTACTTATGTATATATATAGCTAATTACCACAAGACGATATTCGTTCGATCCCCAAGTAGTATGCCCATATTCCCTACAATGTTTTTTAGCTATTGCTATTAAAATTATTACAGGACGTGTAAAAATACATTTTTTGAAAGGGAAATAACATCTATCGTCACCCTTTTCACCCTATTTACTTTTTTTCCCACATCTAATATTTCCCGTCATTATTATTATGCACATAAATTTATTTTATGAACCGTCGTTGTTATAGAAAGATTGTCAAAACATCACTAATTTGCTAAATATTTACATATTTTATTTCATCTCCATTTTGACGAACGTTGACCAAGTGAATATTGACCATGTCAAATAGTTGGGTGACTTTTTGAACGGTGCAACGATAATCCTTTTGTCATTGCGCATGCAATAAAATCTACGATGAGTGTTAACCAAGTAAATATTGACTTCGTCAAATAGTTGGGTGACTTGGAACATTGCAATGGTAATATTTGGGTCGTCTCCCATGCGACTACATGTGCTACGAAAGATAAAGGTTTTCACCTAGGTGACGAACGTGGGATGATTAAGAAAAAGAAAGATAAATTTAAATCTTTATCTTCATTTTTGCGATGAAAAGCTACTTTCATTGCAAGTAGTTCATCAAAAAAATTTCAATATGTAGTAGTGATAGTCACCCCACAACCATTGTGAACTTTTGTAGGAAATCCATGGCAATATATGACTTTCAACTAAGTGCAAAAAATCTTGAGGAGTTAGGATGCATTCCAAAGGAAGTCAAGTTGGTGTTGAAATATTTTCAAATGGAGCACAAGTGAGACACTATGTATGCCAATAGCCTTGGTGGAAAATATTGGGTACACTCCATTCACTAAGAATACAAAGAGTTGGCACATGGCCAAGAGGCAATCAATGTGGCCTTGGGTGCCTTGTGAAGAGGTGTCGTCGCATACTTGGAGATATGCATTCTAGTGAAGAAGGTAGTGTGTTATTGGGCACATTAGAGGAGGGCATCACAACAAATTTTTGAGAGTGTGACTTATTGAGTTGAAGAAAGGAGGTGACCTCAATTTTGCAAAACATTTGGTGTGTTGGGTTGCAAAGAGGCATCTTGACAACAATTTTGCAAGTTGATTTTGTGAGACAACTTGGCAGCCAGGGGAAATGTGTAAGACTTTGCCTTAGTATTTGAGTTTGGACAGAGTGATGTAGGTGCATATAGAGAAAATGTGTTGGAATGGGGAGTACATTATCATGAGTTGGGCACGACGATTGGACTAACTACCAAATCATTCCAAGGAATGAGGGATGCCAATGTGAAGAAGCATGATTAAGATGGTTGTGGTATGATTGCAACAGTGATTCACGAGGAACTCAACACTGAAACGAATTTTTGAAGTAAAGTGGGAAAGAGTCAATAGTAGTAGGCAGTGACAACAACAAGTAAAAAATATCACGATGAGATAGTGAAATAGAGTTGGGTGAATTTATTTCTTGTATTTGAGTGAAGCGACCATATTGACTCAGGAAGCAGATCATGCGGAGTTCAATGCAGTACACTTAGGTTAATTTGTGGAAACTTAGGGTTTCCACTTCGTAGGAAATTTGGGTTTTCCATTTGGCATGAAACTTGGGGTTTCCATGAGACTTGATTGTAATCAAGGCATGATTTCAAGAAAATTTGGAGACAAACAATTTTGAGGATGTTACCGGGATGACAATGAAATTAGGTGGGGAAGGCTGTAAGGCATTCCATAACACCCACTGAATGCATATGCTCCATAGGAAGACTCAATGATGAGATGGTCAAGAGAACACATGGGGTATGTCATCAGTTGAGTGAATGAATTATTATAAGCATGAGAAGGAGCACCTTGGGTTCACAATACTGACATGAAGACCCAAGGGGGCATGTGCCTTAATTTCCTTATGATAAAGGATGAGGACTTGGGGTCACAGTTGAGAAAGGACAAGGTGACTTGGGCATGTGCCCAAGGAGTGGATGCACCTACCCTTGGAAGCATGGGCACGTTGGAGAGGTTGGATGATGCACTGGATCACCCATGAAGATTCATGTTGTTGGTTTGAATAAACACACAAGCAAGGGTGCACCCAAGGTTTGGGCGCGTTAGTCACAAGGGATGCAATGGTCCATGAGCACACAAGTTCATTTGGGTGCGTCGTTCCATGAAGGGGAGCATCGGTTCATTTGGGTGAATTGGTCCACAAAGGTGGATGACACACCCAAAGGAAACAATGGTTCATGAAGGTGACGATTGGAGTCCATATAATATCACAAGGCACATGAGCTAGAGAAATCATCACATCATCACAACTTGAGTTGGAGAGTAAGGTATTCGACTAAAATTGAGGTGACAAAGTGTGATGAATATGAAGGTGAAGTGTTAAGGTTGGTTTTCGTGTATTGTTGGGTGTCTTAGGAAGGGAACATGAAAAAAAGGCATGAAGGTCCGACAAGGTAGTGTGCACTATGAGGAGAAGGTTGTGATAATTTGGCTTAGGTTGTGACAGGGAGAATTGGGTGTATAAGAAAGTAGGTAAGTCGGTTGTGACTTAGCCGAATTATTGTATGTCTATGTATTGAGTTGTGAGATCCTCTTTGTAAGCATTGTAACAAAATTTGTATATAAATAGTTATATAGGTATTAGGAATGATTTCCGTTGCCTAACCATACTTGTCTCTTCTTGTGTATGAATGGTTGCATATTCTTTGTTGTGTAATTGGATAAGCATAAGAACTATGTAATTGTTTAAGTAAGGAATGCAAGTGTAGCTGGTATGATTCAATCAAGGAATAGTATGGATGCATCTTGAGTGAGGTGCAGTTTGGTCAAAGTAGTTTCGGTTTAGTCAAGCTACAAAAACAAAATGTTTCGGTGCTGCCCGGCCCTAGGTGATCGACAAATTGGGTGCACTAAGTCAAGTTGGATCAATAGGAATACTGCAATTACCATGTCAAGGATAAACACTATTTTACTTATAAATTCGATAGGTCTCCTCCATTTTCCATATCCATCCATTGCAAATAAAAAATTGTTGCCGAAATTTCCCTAGATCTGTTGGCCATGTTCATTGTCACTTTAAACCACAAAGGAGAGGATCTGAGCCAAGAAAAACATTTGGAAACATGAAGAAAACTTCCTAATATGATTCCAAGGATACCGTCACCTTCAAGGAGCTTCCTCACAAGTGTTGTAAAAGCTTTCCATTAAGGTAATGAAACATTTGTTCATTCTTTTATGAGATTGTTGTTCTAGTGTTTATTGATTTTCTGCACTTGTTTCTTTCCCTATTGAATGGAATGAATCTAAGAATCAATCATTTCATCTAAAATATAGGCTTTTTAGTTTTACTTCCCATATTTTTCTATGATGTATATACAACCACTAGATTGTAGATCTACTAACCCTTGTTGCAGAATTTACACAACAGATTGTTGACTCCACTAGGGATCTAAGCCATCTCTTAATCCATGGTTGTGGGTATGTGTGCAAATGATGCAGGAGAATCTCTCCATGTCAGCCAGCCAGCCACGTCAGCGGTTTCAAATTGCGTGCTGAAGAAAGGCACAACCCTCATTTTAAAATTGAATTTGAATGAATGTAATTAAATTTTTTAGGCCGTTGAGCCGTGAGGCCGTGCTTTGCATAGGCGTAGAAGTAGTTAGGCCTTAAATGTTGAAGGATGAGATCTAGATCCAGATTGTGGACTAGACAGACCATTCAATGTAATTGAATAGGGTAGGTGAGATTGGAGGGAAGACCTCGAAGAGCCCCTTTATGTAAAAGATCAATTTCGATCTCATTTGGTAAGAGTTGTAATAGTTGAGAGAGAAGAAGAGAAGGAGACGAGACTCTGTTAAAGTTTGATCTTGAGAACACCCTTGTAAAAACAGGCATTTGCCATTTAATACAAAGCAACAACTTTTTCCTGCATATTCCCTGTGTTGAATGAGTGTTTGTGTGTGTTCTTATTATGCTGTGAATGTATGTTGTGGTTGTGCATTTGTAGGTTGTTTGATTTCAGGTAGAGGTCTTTGAGGCTTCACACCAAGAGGGTGTGACAGAACACTGTGGGTTCTGTAGGCCGTGCACATGGATGCACTTCTGAATTCTGTGGATTCAGACAAAGGCGTGCCAAGCAGGCACAAGATCTAAAATCATCAACTCGAGGAAGAACTCTGAGGTTACTAAACACCTTAGGAGGTAAGGCTATGGAGAAGAACACAGTTGCAGACATAAACTGTCTTTGAGTTCTGTAAATCTCTGCCAGGTGAGCATTGAGCAGGTGTAAGAAGTGCACAAGAAAACTCTGTTGTGAGTTCGTAAGAAGCAAGAATCACTGAGGATTCTTGACACTCTGCCAGGAGGGCATTGAGTAAGTGCCAGAGTGCACAGGAGGAACTCTTTGAGTTCAGAGATATGAGGAAGAATCCACTGAAGGATCTTCACAGGGTTGTTGAACACCCTGAAACACTCAGCAAGAGGTTGCTTGAGCAAAGGATAGCCAGGAGGGCATTCGAATTCTCCATCTGTAGGAGAAAGGGGAAAGGATTGAGTTCCTTAAGGCTTTGAGTTACAGGGAAGGTGTTGTTGGGGAAAAACACTCTACGGACTAGAAAATAGAGTTCATACTTTGCATGCAGATATGACCAAATAGAAATTACTTTCTACCTTCATCCCTAGATTTAAATCCTTTTTTCTTAGTAAATGCATGCAAATATCCACCTACCTTGTTACCGATGTTTGATGTCAATCCTTCATTGTGCTTGATTACTTGTTCTCAATAATCCTTCCAAAGCTGACCTACATTCAAGACGAGAAACAACTATGCATGCATGCTACTTATATACTCATGGGTTAGAAATCAAACATAAACTAATCAAACCATAAAAAGTTCATGAATTGGGACGAGAAAATAACTCTCTTTATTACTTAAAATGAGTCAACTTACAAAAGATGAGACTGGCCACCGCTCCTTGAACCTGATCCTGGGCTCCTATTCTTCTGTCCTTCAACTGCTTTTCTTTAAATCTCCTTTAGCATTAGGAAAGGCTAAAGGGTCGAGACAATGGAATATGTAAATGGGTAGATTTTCTTTGCTATATTCTTCCTCCTTCCAAATGGTACCCCTACCCCTTCTTTTATAGGCTAGAAGGAGCTAGGTATTTGGACGAACCCTTGGCCATGCATGGCCAGGAGTTTTAGTTAACTCACCCATATCGTTTTGTTCCATCGACAACTTTCCTTTTTTCATGCTTTTGTCTGTCCACGCGGGTTGTTTTGGGTCAGCCAGCGTGTACACGCATGCAGTAATGGGTTAGGGCATGTGGACCTTTACACAAGAGGATTTTCAAAGAGTTGTTCAGTATTTTTTTTGATAAAGAAAGGATATGAGTTGGCCTGATGCCAGGTAAGCATGTGTGGTGCAATTTAGGGTTATAACAAAAGGCTCGGAATGGATATCACCTTTGTGTGTGTGAAGACTCTACAGGAGTGCAGAAATCAGAATTATTCAAGGATTCGGGAGTAAATCTCACGAGGGACAACATTTTTATATGCGCAAGAGAGAATCAATGTTATAGATTTCACAGAGGAAAGAAGGAAAAGGTTGAAGCCTTCGATAATTGGAAATTCTTCCAAGTCCAGGAAGAAAGCACCAAAGCTCAGGAGGAGAAACAACTGCCGTCGGATTAGTCGAGAAGATTTGGACCGTGGATTCGTGTCCAGGCAGTGTAGGAAGGCACAGTGGAAGACAAGTTCTGAGCCGTCAGATCTTGGTCTAAATACCTGAAAACCTTCAGATCTGTCGAGAGGAGCTCAAGGTTTAAACCCTCCCAAGAAGAGTGAAAGTCCCGAAGGAGTATCGTTTCGGGAATTTGACGTTCAGGAGTCCGAAGGACAAGAGTCTGGACCCTCAACATCATAAATCACGAAAGGGAGAATTAGATCTAAGCCATCCATCTGCGAGAGGACGCGTTTCATGGAATCATCCATTTTGGAGATTCGGGAGTCGAAACTCGCAGAGGTGAGAATCTTGACTTTGCGAGTAGCGAAGTCCCAAAGAAATCTGAGCCGTCCATTGGAAATAGGACGCGTGTCATGAGATCACCCATATTAGGGATTCAGACATCGAAGTTAGAGAAGGAAGTCTCTTGAATTCAAGAGTGGCGAAGTCACGAGAGGATCACGACCGTCCATCTAAGGAGGACAGGTGGCAACAATCGCGGGGTCGGCGAAGTGCTGAAGAAGTATGAGTGCAGGCTTCACGAACTTGGAGGTTCGTAAGGTGAGAGCCCAAAGGTTGGGTGCTCCAAGTCGCGAAGTCATGAAATCGTGAGGAGAAAGGATATTCATTGGATCTGGTTCAAGGGAGAACCATTGGATCAGAGCCTCATCGTGCGTATCACTCATTCGGAGGTTCAGAGGTTGAAAGGACCTCGTCACGACTACAGAAGTCACGAAGTGCCGAAAGCCAAGCATGAAGGAACACGTGGCAGAACCATAAGGTGTGGCCCGTGTGATAGACAGGTGGACAAGTGCCGCATGGGGAAAAGGAGTCAACACTCCGTTGACTTCTCGTGTCTCGGAGATTCACGGAATAAGAGCACAGGAGCTTGACGTTGAAACTTGCAAAGCGACGAGTTGTGAGAGGTGATAGCATTAAGCCTAGCTGGTGGTCACATGCGGAGGGCGCTGAGAGAGAAGGAGCTATACCCATTTCATGATTTCGGGTATCATGAGTTTGGAAAGGAGGAGTTGGGAGCGTTGACTCACGAACTCGTGAGATTTCAAGTTGTGACAAGCGCCTTTGGGAATAGGCCTTGGTCATAGCATTGGGGTTTCTTGGGGAAAAGCGGAGCTCACACCTAGTGTTGTTCGCACAGGGGAGCTTCTGAAAAGGACCTGTGGATCAATTGGAAGGAGATTCCAGTAGGAAGTCAAAAAGGAGCTGCTTCGGCTCATAAAATAAACTAAACGATCCTTAGACCGGGAGGTCAAGCGCAGGGACCCCGAGGGGTTGCGGCAGCACACCATCAGTTTGGTATCAGAGATCGGATTATGTTTGTATATTTTAGACAAGAGGAGCAAGAAGGAGACAGATTGTTGAAACTTTGTAAGGATTGTTTGCAGGTAGACAATAGTCCATAGACATTTAGGAGGACTATAGATGAAGCTGGGAACACTTAAGGTTTCAGAGTGATAGCAACAGGTTTTCCAAGAGGGCAGATAGGAACAACAAGATGGCTATTAAGTGTTATACAAGTGCTGGAAGGAAAGACCCAGAGCTGATGAGCAAAGTTGAATGGGATGAAGAACTTGCCAAGATGAGGGAAAGGATGGATCAACTTGCATTTGAGATGTAGCAGAATGCAAAGTCACAATGGGTATATGAATGGCCCATGAAGACGAAGACAAAATGGCCAGTCAAGGAGTTGATGGCTAAAAGACAGCATAGGCTGTTAAGAGGATGGTTGAGGCATGTTGAAAACCTCGACAAACTTGAGGAAGTGGTTTAGGTATGTGAGCCAGAGACTGGGAGAAGCCTCAGTAGTGAGTATGGATTGGGATTAGCTAAAGATATCAAGCACTGCTAGGAGGGCAGAGAAGAAATTCCCAATTGCCAGGTGGGAAAAGAGTTGAGATCGTTGTGGGATCTCATAGACTGTCATGAGGATAGCCAGAGAATTTCACATAGCCAGGTGGGCAATGGATCGAGATTACTGTGGGATCTCATAGACTGCCAGGAGGGTAGCTGAGAGTTTCCAATTTTCCAGGTGGGCAAGGGAACAAAGATGGGATCAGTTGATTCCATAGACTGCCAGGAGGGCAGCAGGAAAATCCCAATTTGCCAAGTGGGCAAGGATGAGCAGATGAGACTATCTGAGGGTGATTTTGAATCAGCCTGAGGAGCTGACAGAAGAGGAGGATTAGAGGAGCCCTCTAATGATTGGGGGAATTCAGGTATTCCTACCATTAGCCCAAGGGGAGGCATAAGTCTGCATTGCGGATGTTGAGGCAGCAACAACAGAAGCATGATAGCCAGCTAAGACTGTTAGGGAAGCATTGGAGAAGACTTTGGAAGATGCCCAAGAAGAAGAGAATGAGCATTTCGAGGAATGGATCAATACTTTTATCCAGGAAGCTGAGGAAGTTGTAGCACTGAAGATAGCACAAGAAGAAGCCTAAGAGCAGGCAGGAAGATCGAACACTCCATGGGATATGGAGCTAGAGATGCTAGAGGATTGGCTGAACAATCCAGAGCCAACAGGTGACTTCCATGAGCAGGTATTGGCAGAGGAGCATTCTGAGGAATCGCTCAGAGATTTCAGCCAGGGAGCTAAAAAGGTGATGAAGACTACAGAGCTAAACTTTGCAGCAGGGTGGTAAGTTAAGGCCACAGAAGATGAAGAAGATGACATGGGAGATCATGGTGACCTGCCCAATTTCAGTCAATTTTTGCAGTTGAGGAGACTGCAAAAATAGAGCCAGCCACTGAAGCAATTGGACAAAGTGATCGAGAAGATCAGGGAGCTGATGATCAGGTCAACAAGGACTACCAGTAAGGAGAGGCTAAGTAAAAAAGCAACAACAGCAACAACAACAAGGAAGTGGAGCGAGGAGCTAGCTCCAGAAATTTGTTTGGGATCCAGGAGGATTTCCACATCTAAGAGTGGAAGCTCATGAGCAGGAGCTCATGAATTTTGCAGCTGAGGAGTATGATGCAGGAGCATCTCTCCACGTCATCCAGCTAGCCAGCCAGCCACATCAGTAGTTTCAAATCACTTGCTGAAGTGAGGTGCAACCCTCATTTTCAAATTGAATTTGATTGAATGTAATTAAATGTTTTAGGTTGTTGAGTCGTGAGGCCATGATTTTCACAGGTGTAGAAGTAGGTAGGCCTTAAATGTTGAAGGCTGAGATCTCGATCTAGATTATGGACTAGACATCCCATTCAATGTAATTGAATAGGGTAGGTGAGATTGGAGGGAAGAGCTCGAAGAGCCCCTTATGTAAAAGATCAATTTCGATCTCATTTGGTAAGAGTTGTAATAGTCAAGAGAGCAGAAGAGAAGGAGCTGAGACTCTGTTAAAGTCTGAGCTCAAGAACACCCTTGTAAAAACATGCATTTTCCATTTAATACAAAGACAACAGTTTTTCCTGCATATTCCCTATCTTGAATGAGTGTCTGTGTGTGTTCTTATGATGCTATGAATGTATGATGTTGTTGTGCATTTGCAGGTTGTTTGATTTCAGGTAGAGGTCTTTGAGGCTTCACACCAGGAGGGTGTGACAAAACACTGTGGGTTCTGTAGGTCGTCCAGACGGATGCACTTATGAATTCTGTGGATTCAGATAAAGGCATGCCAAGCAGGCACAAGAAATCAAATAATCAACTCGAGGAAGACATGTGAGGTTACTGAACACCTCAGGAGGCAAGGTTGTGGAGAAGAACACAGTTGCAGATAGAAACTCTCTTTGAGTTCTGTAAAGCTCTGTGAGGTGGGCATTGAGTAGGTGCAAGGAGTGCACAAGAAAACTCTTTTGTGAGTTCGTAAGAAGCAAGAATCACTGAGGATTCTTGACACTCTACCAGGAGGGCATTGAGTAAGTTCTAGAGTGCATAGGAGGAGCTCTTCAAGTTCAGATATTTGAAGAAGAATCCACTGAAGGAACTTCGTAGGGTTGTTGAACACCCTAAAACACTCAGCAAGAGGTTGCTTGAACAAAGGATAGCCAGGAGGGCATCTGAATTCTCCATCTGTAGGAGAAAGGGGAAAGGATTGAGTTCCTTAAGGCTCTGAGTTACAGGGAAGGCTCAGAATGGATAATGCCTTTGTGTGCGTGAAGACTCTGTAGGAGCACAGAAATCAGAATCCTTCAAGGATTCAGAAGTAAAGCTCAGGAGGGACAACATTTTTATATGCGTAGGTGAGACTCAATGTTATAGAGTTCACAGAGGAAAGAAGGAAAAGGTCAAAGCCTTCAATAATTGGAACTTCTTCCAAGTCTTGGAAGAAACTGCCAAAGCTCAGGAGGAGCAACAGCTGCTGTCGGATCAGCCGAGAAGATCTAGACCGTGGATTCATGTCCAGGCAGCGTAAGAAGGTGCAGTGGAAGACAAGGTTTGAGCCATTATATCTTGTTCTAAATACCCGACAACCATCAGATCTGTCGAGAGGAGCTCGAGGGTTAAACCCTTGCAAGCAGAGCAAAATTTGCGAAGCAGTATCGTATCAGGAATTCGACATTCAGTAGTCTAGGCCCTCGACATTAGAAATCGCGAAAGGGCGAATTAGATCTGAGTCATCCGTCTGCAGGAGGACGCGTGTCATGGAATCATCCATTTCAGATATTCGGGCACTAGGACTCATAGAGGTGAGCATATTGACTTTGCGAGTAGCAATGTCCCGAAGAAATCTGAGTCGTCCATTGGAAATAGGACGTGTGTCACGAGATCACCCATATCGGGGATTCAGACATCAGAGTCAGAGAAGGAAGTCTCTTGACTTCACGAGTGGAAAAGTCACAAGAGGATCAGGAGCGTCCATCTGAGGAGGACAGGTGGTAGCAATCGCGGGGTCGATGAAGTGCCAAAGAAGTCTGAGGGCAGGCTTCACAAACTCGAAGGTTCGCAAGGTGAGAGCCCAAAGGTTGGGTGCTCCAAGTTGCAAAGTTGTGAAATTGGGAGGAGAAAGGATAGTCATTGGATCCAGGTCAAGGGAGGATCATTGGATCAGAGCCTCATCACGCGTATCACGCATTTGGAGGTTCGAAGGTTAAAAGGACCTTGTCTTGACTGCACAAGTCGTTAAGTGTCAAAATCCGGGCATGAAAGAACATGTGGTAGAACCATAAGGTGGGGCTCGTGTGATAGACAGGCAGACACACATTGATGGGGGAAAGGAGTCAACACTCCATTGAATTCTCACGTCTCGGAGATTTGCGGAATAAGAGCACAGGAGATCGACGCTAAAACTCGCGAAGCGACAAGTAGCGAGAGGTGCTAGCATTAAGCCTAACCGGTGGTCATGCGTGGAGGGCGTTGATAGAGGAGTTATACCCATTTCACAATTTTGGGTATCGTGAGTCTGGAAAGGAGGAGTCAGGAGCTTCGACTCATGAACTCGCGAGATTGCGAGTTGAAACAAGCGCCTTTGGGAATAGGCCTTGGTCATAGCGTTTTGGTCGCTTGGGGAAAAGCAAATCTCACACCTAGTGTTTTTCGCACAGGGGAGCTTTCGAAAAGGACCTATGGATTGATTGGAAGGAGATTCCAGTAGGAAGTAAAAAAGGAGCCACTTCGGCTCATAAAAGAAACTCAACGATCCTTAGACCGGAAGGTCGGGCGCAGGGACCCCAAGGGGTTGTGGTAGCGCACCATCAGCAAACCCTATTACCTCTCTTTTCCATTTGATATTTTTTTTAGTATTTTTAGGGCCATTTTGTTTCTTATTACTTTCTGGATTGTTCCCATAGGACAAAGGTATTGAAAATTGCTCATAATTCTTTAGAGACCGTCTCACAACTGATCAGGCACCCCTAGGTGCCAACACACTCTATGGGGTATGAGGTGTGTTTAAAAATTCACTTATTAGGCCCATTACCCATGTTGACCAATACAGGAATAGGGGGAAGAATCTACACTCCCATCACACTTTTCCAGGTAAGTTTTTGTAGGGATTCCCAAAACTTAGTTTTTTAAGTTTCTAGGGTTTCATTCCAACTGTTTAAGTGTTTTTTTAGTGCCCATATTTTTCTTCTAAATGATTTGTTGGTATCTTAGGTATTATCTTTAATATATTCATTAGGATTGAGAAGAGAACCCCCTAGCCTTTCTAGTACCTTTCTTAGCTAGATTTCTTTTGGATTGTGCTTTCAATTGTTTGTTACAATAGGCTTAGAATATGAACCATAGGTTGTTGGTTAGCCATTATCATTTCCTTTTTCATATATCTTGTATGAAGAAAATATTACACATTGACCTATTATTTGTCCTTGATTTAGATTTTTGTAAGAAGCCACTGCCTATAATTTTCCAGCTTTCAATTTTTCTTTCTGTCACAATTGTAGATCAAATTGATTTGTTGTTTTAGATTTCCATTTATTTTAGAGTTGAAAAGTATCTTAGTTAAAAAAATGAGTTCCCTATAACCCATAGTATTTTACTTACCATAGAGACCTTATTTTTTGAATTTTTTTTCTTGTGATCCAAAGAGTAGAACTATAGATTGTTTCTCATTTTGAAATATGAATATTAGCAAGTACATTTATGTTTTGAAATTAGGATTAGATAAAGAAAAATCTCTTGTTCTTTAGTATTTATCATAGTTTCTTACTTTCTTACCAATTTAGATTTCATTTCAAGTGCAATTTACTTTTAGTCACATGCATTTTGTTTCAAGTTAGTAACACCACACATGCACACATTATCACACCTTAATGTTTATTCTTGGTTCATGCTGCAAAGCTCAGCGTAATAATTAGCTCTCTAATCTAACACACATGTAAGTCCACTTGGGAATCAAAATAATATTGTAGTTAGGTTAGGACTCTGGGATAGGCATCCAAATAATACCCCTTAGTCATTTCACATTGAAACATAGAGGTTGACTATTAGGGAACTTTACAATCCTTTATAATGGAGACAATCCCAACCTATTTGGAAATAGGCATGCTCTTTCAAAGTGGATGATGTCAAGGTATAGATCGGATGCATGATTAAGGTTGCTTAATATTTCATTACTGAAGATATCCAAACCATTAGATTTCATCTTGAAGGAAAGGAAACCTAATACATGTGTTTGTGAAGAGGTAGCTTAGTGGTCATACTACTAGGTATCCTTAACTAGGTGGCTCTTGCAGGAGGGGGAGGGGGGAACTTGAAACATATTTCTCCATGCCATTGGGATTTCATGACTTAGTGTCTCCTAGTTATCATTGTCTCTTTTTGCACCTTCTCTCATCCACACAGGGATTGTTATCACCTAAAAATTGTTCATAGATCTATACAAGTAATCACTAGAAGGGTCATTAATTAATTACACCAAAGTGCATAGTCATGGCATTAATACACCATTCTAAAAAAAAATAGAAAACTATACAAAGAGGGATTTTAATTTATCTGTGTGACTCAACAATGTGGCTTTTGTGTGATCTAAATGTGCTCATGCAACTCAACAATGTGTCTTTTGTGTGATCTACACATGCCCACATGTAATTTCCTTTGAAATTCAAGCGAATTTACTAGAAGTGAGGTTTCAACCACATTCAGTGCATTAATGAAAAAAATACCATCATGGGTACTCTCATGTTGAGGTACAAGGATGCCTCAATATCCTTAGCATTCAAGACTAGTACTATAAGTGGTTCCATGTCAACTTAGACATGGAAAGACACACCCAAGTGGTATTTCCTTTCCTACTTAGAACCAGTCTTTAATAGGCTTGATAAAAGGAATATAAAAGGAAGCCATAAGTATTCATAAAAATAAGAGAAGAAAAATAATTTTTATTTTGTTTGAATGAGTTTGGAAAATCCTCTTTCCCAAGGTCTCATTCGTACATCCATAATCAACAAGATTTGTGAATTGAACCTCTCCCCTTGGAGAGATTTTTGCACCTTCTTGTTTAATCAATGAGATAAAAAGGTTCCAAGGGACAAAAAAATACCCTCCCAAGGAGGATAAGGAGAGCCCACTTGCTATCCCTATCCTCTACATGGTTATCAACTTGGAGTTTTCCATTGGTATACAATTCTTCTATGTTCAATTTTCTATTTGTGCCCATACTTGTTATATTCATGTTTTATTTTGTTTATTTATTGTACATGGATGTTTTGTGAATTTGATTTCATTCTAACATACTAACTATGGTGTTATATCTATCTAGATAACACTCAATTGTCTCCTTTTACTTACCTGAATGATGAAAAAGAAAAAATAGGGGCCCGTGCTACCCTTGTTGTTGGTTGATTGGAAGGCCCTTATCCATAGACCATGTTTTTTTTAGAACATCTAGTTTATCTTATAGGATAGAGTCATTTTTTTATAGGATAGAGCTACTTGAATTAGGATATTTTTGTATTTATTCAGACACACTTATGCCCACTTGCTTCACCACTTCTACACGTAGTGAGTGAATTTTTTAATCATTATTCTTTTCTTATCTCATTTCTCTATTATATTGTCCTTTTGATTAGATTTTTGAATCTTTAAGGTCATATTTTCATCTCGACATCATAGCTCCCCCTAGAAGACAGTCTCATTGGCTAAAATGCCTTCAACTTAAGTTCTCTATTAGATGCAATATATTCTCCACTCGATGAAATATGATTCCTCACCCTAGCCCACCTTTGGGTTCTAGTTATTTTGATTCATATTCCCCCTCCCCACTAAGGGGTGTTGGTACATATAGTTTTGGTCCTAGTTCCACCTCTTATATTCCCTCATCCTCATCCAACTTGAGTTCCACCATGTCTGGAACTAATACTGGAGCTAATACCAACCAACCTTATATGACTTTTATGGCAGGGTTATATCTATCAGATTTGATAAATTCAATCAATGATCCTATCTTCTATGGCACTAATTGGCACAATATGCCAAATAATATTCCCTCTGACATCCTAAAATTTCAGGTTAAACCTGGAGAGGATCAGTCTAACCATATCATTTCCTTCCACCTTTGGTGTTTCTATAAATCCATAATTGAGTATTTGATTAGGTTGATACTTTTTCAATGCACTTTGATGGGTGTTGCCTATAAATGGTACATATACCAATATGGAAATATCCATACCATCCTTGAGTCCATTGAAAATAATCTCCTCACCATATTCTAGGTTCTAGTCCACCATGATGTAAGGATGGAATTATTGATCAATTTATGTCAGACCATGACTACTCACATCTAATATCACATCCATGAATGACATACAATACATGGCTTGTGTAAAGTTGATATCGATGATCAATTTCTTATGTACTGGTTCTTGAAGTCCCTTCTTCCTCCGATTTCTAAGGATGTAGCCATGAATATTCCTAGAAATGAGGAAGAAGCCATCCAAAAAGAACAACAATACAATATCATATATGCCCAATTGGGGTATCTATATTTTGTTAAGTACCAAAGACTTGAATATAGAAAAAACACAATAGATCCAAGAGCAATATAGAAAAATATCCACTTTATTGATATCAAACCCTTAAGGTAAGGAAACACCAAACAATGGATCCTATTATGGAAATGATCCTCTCCCATTCACTTGCCTCTTTGAGGGGGAAACCTTATAATGAGCTATGATCAACATACAATAATTATTCTTGACCCCTTATTTCATTGCTTTAACCCCTTTATATAGTTCTACCAATAACCTAAGAACATTCTAGAGGAGGAATATTCTAGAAGTAGAACCTTCTAGTAAGTCCTCTTACATTTATTATATATAACTACCATATTGGGCCTTATTTAAAATATAGTGTACATAGTCCAAATTACATTGAATGGCCTCCACTATTATCACTATGGGCCTCCCCCCCCCACTACCTCTCTAGATACACTACATTCCATCCCCCTTATGAAATTGTTGTCCTCAACGCTTGTTATGAGGGTGTACAACCATATACCAGGGTCCCATGGATAAGTGTGGAACATAATCTTGAACTAAATTGGAGAACCAAGGTCCCCTATAGAAATGAAAGCCACCACATTGAATTAGCCCAATTGACCTTGTAAACCTAGGTCCCATGTCCAACTTATAATGTGAACTCCATGCAGAAGATATTGGAACTCAATAACCAACTGGAAATGGTGGTCCAAATATTGAGACCAATCATGTTGATCCAAATAAGAAGATATATCCACATAGTTAGAAAAGAGCAAAGATGAATCTATACGGAACAATACCATTGTATAATATTCAATATGGACACATGTAGTCATAATTGGCTCTTGAGTTTTTAAATTGATCTTCTATACATAAGGTGGAGTAGAGGCATCATATAAAATATGAAAGTGGTTGTCATCCCATAAATGACAACTATCCATATACCAATCATCACATGCGTCCTCATAATCATATCAATCATATATTTCTTGATTATAGTATTCTGTGACACAATGGATGATTATATCCATATTACACTCCTTCTTCCTTTTGGATACAGTCTCCTAAATATTGTGGCCCATTTATGAGGTCGGCTTGCACCTTTTGAATAAGCTTGTCTAAGAATTGAGAAAAAAATTGTTCAAAACATGTAGTGAATGGAATATCCATTGGAAGCACTAGATATAATATACCAAATGAAATCTCTAAAAATTATATCCAGGTGAACTAACCAATATTTCCCATGATTTTCTTATTTTCAAGTGAAATCTTTCAACCAGGTTAGGATCTATATAATTATGGATAGCTCATGAATCAATTAAAATGTCTATGAGATGGTAATTAATCTTACCTTCAACTTCGATCATATGAGATTGAGATTCAACTTTCTTGTTTTCCAAGGCTGCATAGATCCTTAGCATGCTTCTACCCATACATTCAAATATTTCATCCCGTTCAATGTTTTTCAAAGTCCTCCTTTCTCCTATGTGAGGGAAGTCTATGTACATGTGATCTCCCTCACAGCCCAAACATTTAATGGCTTGTTGTCTTGGTATTTTCCCTAAAGTCTCCAACATTTTAGACTCATTTTGTGTTGGTTATCCCTAAGGATTATTTCTGAAGAAAGGTGGCTTCAATCCTTTCCTTTTATACTTCAACTTTCCTTTCCTCTTGTCAACCCAATCTCTCTAATAAATTGACCCTCATTTATGATGATCATAAAGACACTTTTCTCTCCTTATTGATTCATCCAATTTCTTGTGCTCATCATACTGAATCTTATCACTCTATATTGAGGGTATCCCACTTAATAATATTTGTATATTGACTTGATCATCCATGATAAAGTCAACATACTTCAACAACTCTAGAAATGTCCTCTCATATGCATCCATTTTGATGCTCCCCGAATTGCGTTCAAATAAATATATCATCTTTTTGTCATAATAATTCTGGGACAAGTATTTCTTCTGGAAATACTTTTTGAAATGCCTCCAAGTGATATTATTCTCATCAATGTTCTTGAATTGCATGGGTTGGTCCCACCACATTGATGATTTTCCCTTTAGCTAATAAGTAACAATTCTTGTTTCTACATGCGAGGAATAATTATGCAACTAAAAATACTTCCTCATTCCCAACAACCATGACTTTGCATCTTCATCCTTCTTTTGTTCATCATCAAAAGTAGGAGGTTTGATCTTCCTCAAATATTCTTGTAGTTCATCCACTGCAGACCTTGTTTTGTGTTTCCTGACAAGAGGAAAAATTTAACTGCTCCTTTCTCTTGTAGTTGAGTGCCTTGGTCAGTGATTATGATGTCTACCAATAGTACTATATTATTTCATCTTGGAATGAGATCTGTGACCCTGTGTTTTCCTTGAATCTGCTTCCTTATCTATATTCTTGTGTAAATTGTCCAACGTCTATAACAACCTGGTGTTGATGTGGTTTTGCAACTCTTGAGATTTCATAAGTTTCTCATTGTCAACTTTCTATCTATACAGATATCTTAGTAGGCTCTTGATTGTCTCCAAGATATCAATACTTCCTACTTTTCCTTCTCTATGCCCATTGGATTTAGTCTTAGAATTACTCTGGCTGACATTCAATCCCCTGACTTCATCCTTATGAGTAAATTCTATCTAACTAATCTTCATGTTGAACTATTATTCCTATGACTTCAAGTATCCACAATGTGTAACCAATAGAAAATATGTTAGAATAGACATAAATACAAATATGGGAAATTCACATCCCATTTCCAATCTATGAAGGCCACCAAAAATCATTCTTTTGACTTGTCGATGAAATATGCCACACATCTCTGAAATATGGGTGAACATATTGATTATAATCTTCCTTATATTTCCATTGAATATTCATTTTCTCAATTCTGATCTTTGAGTAGAAAGTTATGGTTGTTTTTTTTCTCCTTCCCCAAACTTTGACAAAGTTTCAAAATATGTCATAGGATTGCTAATGTGGCACCCTGCTGATGTGGCATGACACATTCCAACTAATGTGGCAACTGGGTCCATGTGTCCTTCTCCATTGTTTCCTTGTCATCCATTTTTTCCACACTGGAAAAGGCTCGACCACATCACATTCTGCACAGGTCTAGATATCCGTATTTTCTAAAATATCGGATATCCGTCCATCTAGTACTTTCAAACCTCTAGATATCTATCCCTATCAAAATTTTGGATATCCGGCCATCCAGAATCTAGAAATTTACACAAGTCTCTTTTTCTTAAATTCTATATTTCCTCCCTTATGCATGCGGGTCCCACCTATACCTTCCTACAAATTGGAACATGTTTTCCCTCTTGGAACTTATCCCTCTGCCTTGATTCCTATGGCACCATGAGGAGTTTCCACAACCACCATTTGACATTTTGAATAAGTCTTTTTTTATTGGAATCCCATATTTCCATATTTTTTGGATGGTCCAGGTTCCATCACAACATTCCACCATCCATCATTCAGGAATCAAAAAAATTATAACAATCCATTTGTTGTAATATTCGAATTTCTATATTTCCAAATGTGCATAGTTTTGTTTCCCAGTTCCACTACCCGAGCTTTTTCGAGATTAACTCCTGACCGTCCATACCACCTAGAAATTTGTGCTCTATGATATTTGGTTATCTGGCGGATGTTGACATTCTCACCTTGCTGACGTGATAATACACACTTTGCATTGATGTGGAATGATGTGGCCCTACCAACAAGGCATCAAAAATATGACTTTTACAAAAAATATCTTTATGAGAACTTCAATATTTTTTGATGATCCCGGTTCCACCTCCTAGTTTTGAATACCCGACCTACTCCCTACCACCTTCAATCGTGGCCTACTAATGAATCCCTTCCACTGAAGTGTCATCTGACATGGCATGATAAATCGGCATGATGACATGGAACTTCTAACACCAATTACTGACATGTTGACTGATGTGGCATTTGACTCATCCTATTGACATGCCACCATACTTTTACGTGGAATATGTCTATGTGGCCTTGACAACAATGTGTTGAAATGTACACTTGACACTGAGAGGTGGGGTGAATCAATGTCTGGAACTTATGATTATTTTCCACACTTTCACAAAATAACTAAATTAACTGAATAAGATATGCAGATCAATTAATTAATCATAAACATCTAAAACACAAACGTTATGAAGTAGATATAATATCTTTCTTTTATTTATTTAACTTGTATAAATAAATATAAAATCAATCATCTTTAACTTCGACTGAATATGAGAGATCCAACTCTCTGATACAAGACCCATCTTGTAGTTCTCATATCCAATTGAGAAATGAGGAATCCAACCCTCATAACAAGACCCAACTTGCTAATCTTAGATCCAACTGAGATGTGAGGAATCCAATCCTCAAAACAAGACACAACTTGTAAACAAGCACCAACCTGATAGAATGAAATTCCATTCAATCCATTATACATACATATATATTTAATCCACTAAAACACTTATTCTCAACATTATTTCTTATTTATATAGTCTTCCAAATGGTGTGAATTTGAACCATTGTGTCTTTTGATATTAAACCATTGTACATTTTCATTTAAATGATAATATTAAAATTTAAATAATATGATTTTTCTTTTTATTATTCTTTTTTCATAATGATCATGATTTAAATTTATTTTAATTATGACTATGTATTGATTCATTTTTCCTCATGAGTTGATCAAAGATATGGATCAACTCGTTATATCATTTGCATTCTTCTCTTGTGTCCTGAGTTCACCAATGTATCATGTTCGAGCTTTTACTGATTCTTTGTATTGTTATGGTGTTAATTCTCTCTTGAATTACTCTACCAACCTTGATTTGTTTACATAAATTAAATCTTGATGAGGCACTTCCTTCAAACCATTTTCTTTGAGTCAAATTGACTCTTCAGGATCCCCCAACCTTAATCTATCTCTCCATAGGCTTCCATAATTATAGATCTTGTTTCTATAACCTGTGCCCCCTTCAATCCATTTTCATATGACCATATGTGTAGAACCACGTGCTTATTAATTTAAGCGATGTTCCCAATGCTTCATAGCTTATGTATTCGTAAACCATAACCGAGGGCTAGAACCTAGTCCTCCAAACTTCATCCTTTGGGTGATTCTCCCTTAAAATCATCCAATCTCTCGAAGTTTTAACTTCTCGAAGTGGTAAATAACTCACGATGAGTATCCCCGAATGAAATATTCACCATTGATCATTAGGATCAACAGTCCTATCATTCCTCAATGGGATCTCATTCCCCATAAGGAACTTATCGTTATCCAACACCAGGGACTTAATCAAGAGAAGATATGGACGATCGTTAGTTATTTTGTGACTTCGGGCTTTGACGATTAGCTAATAACATAAGATTGAAATTCTCCAAAGTGATTACATCTCGCAATGGTTGATACAATGGTTAGCATGTTTTCCAGAACCAAACCAACGATCTAGCTTCAATAATTACACTATCCTTCCACTCGCTTAATCCAACATCTATGACTTAGTCAATGGTTGATATGGATGACCATTATTTATTTCGGTATTTTGAGACTTTAGGAATACAGAATGTTCGCACCTTTAATTCTTTAAATTTTCCCCAAGTCAGTACTCCAAGAGTGACATGGTATGTGACATCAACCGTGATGATGTGGACTCTCAGTATGTGTGCCACATGTCATCTTGATTTGTGATTTTCACTGAATTTACATGTCATGTGATTTTGACACCTGTCACCATCTAATTGGGCCATGTGTCCTTATTGACATGGATAAAATTATGTGGATGTACTGACATGTGTTCCATGTGTCCTTGGGAAATGGACCCTGCAAAGATGGTCATGATGACTTGGGACTTCGGGGCTTCGGAGGTCCAGGTAATTTTTGCTACAATTTTCACCGGAGTTGGTCAACGCCGAAGTGGTCAACATGGAATTTCTTACGCTATCCTTCCACTTGGATTTCACCTAATGACTGTGATCAGTTTTATATCAATGGTCCAAATTCATTTCAGCCTTCGGGACTTCTAGTTATTCTCTTTTTCCCACTTCCCAATTCTCCCAGAGTGAGATTCCCTGAAGAATAAATCTCAAGTAACTTGACTCCATATAACAATCCTTATTTAACCCAAAAATCATAACATGATCCAATGGTTTTTAGGAATTCGACTATTCATGATCTCAGGCCTTTCGCCTTGCTTATCCTATCCTTCCACTTTATTCTATCCAACAGTTGGGATATTTCCCGAAGTGTTCCTTAGATCAGACGACTGACATTTCTTCGTGAATTTGGGCTTTGGGAATTCTAGTTCAATTCTAACTCCTTTTAACCAAACCGGTCAATGCCAAATATGACCACCATTGGATCCGCCTAACCTCATCCAATGGTCACTATGCATTGCCTACATATGATGGCCCTCATTCACTTCGAGACTTCGCGGCTCCGAACTTCGGGTAAACTTACATGTTCTTGGCTTCTTTTCGCTGGAGTGGTCAGCATCGGAGTTGACTACCTTCTGATATGACGTTTCGACTTTTCCATTCCATATCGACGACTAAAACTTAAATCTAGATCAAATATTGATCTAACGACTGGGAAACCATCCAAAGCCCCTGCTTTAGATCTGACAGTTGATATTTAATCCTTCCCAACCTATGACTTCAACTCTATCTAAATATCCTAGGTTTTCCTGAAATAAGAATGAACGAATCTTGTACATCATCTCTTCTGAGCTTCGATTATTGTTCTTCCTTTTGATCTGGTTAACACTACTTGTATTGAGCTTTTAATAATTGTTTGTACATTCTTTCATGCACTGATATTCAGTCTCTAACCCTCTTGAGCTATGAATTACTTGTGCTTTGTTACTCCTTCTATACATGGATTCTTTCCATGCTACCTCTCATGAGATTTAGGTTCATAGGATCAATGTTGATCCTATCGTGATAAGCAATAATAAAAAATTGCTTCTTTCACAAGGTGATATTCATATGCCCCAAGGTGATATTCATTTTCTATGATTATTGTACATGTTTGACTCATGTTTCCATCAATGACAACACACAATCAATAATTCCAACAATCTTCCCCTTTGTCATTGAGGGAAACATATCTGTAAAACAAAAATCAATTCATACCTTTTCTCCCTCTATCATTGATATTCTTTTCTATCTGATAGAAAATTTGTTTTCTTATTAACTTTGTTTTACTAATTCTCTCCCCCTTTGACATCAATGTCAAAGGGTGAGGCTCTGACTATTTTCCTCCCCCTGTGAATTTACAAACTGATTATCTCAGTCCATTGGGATATTTATGTTCAAATAAGTAGTCTTCTTAATATCAACTTGTAGTGATACCAATTTATATTGATCAAGTATTTTAAACCTAACATAATTACTTTCTCATTTGATAACCAAACTACTCCCCCTGAGTTTTTACTGACTTTCCTTTGTCAAATAGAACAAGAGTTTGAATCTTACTGATCTTCTTGGTAAACTTTTTATTCTTCTTTGATATTTCATAGGTATTGTTAACTCTCAAAAACGCACCGGCATTTTTTGAAGGAAATATGCCTAATCTTGAAGGGAAATTTTCACTAGCTTCCCTATCTTCAAATCCAAATCTGATTGTACCATTGGAAAGCTTACGATCTGTATATGTCGATCGACTATTGGAATGTGCGAAACGGATATTCCATGGCTGAGAAAATTGATTTTTACCAAAGGCATTTTTTGCTGGAAATTTTGACTTTCGGTGGTTTAGGCGAACAGGACGACTGTTCATTAACCACCGAAAGCTGCGCTTTCGGTGGTAAATTCGCACCGAATCTTGCCAGTCAACCACCGAAAGCCTGTTTTAACCAGAATTTTTGAAATTTCGCACAGATCAAGGATTTTTGAATCCAAATGGTTTGAATTTGATTCTAATGGATAAATGGT
>JZKD02S1749970.1:627905-663562 GCA_000966675.3 Picea glauca
TATTGGTTTCTAAAAGCACTGGCTCATTCGAATGCATGATAAGTTGTTCTTCTCATTAGCCATCCTCAGTTATCCCATTGATCCACACACATTGATTATTGATTTCTTAAGTTACAAAGAATCCTTAGCTTACAACCCTAAGGAGTTTCTTGGAGTGATAACAGGTATATCAATTGAGAATTGATACTGGTTGATCTAATACTAATTTTGTTATCAATTGATATTTGTTGATTGATACCCCTTGAACCTCTTTCCTACTTTTTATCTTCTCCACTTTTTACAAAAATGAAAAAAAGGATCTTTTCTTTCTCCCTCTTAGGTTATACTCCCCATAAGGCGATGCTCTTCTTTTTCCATTTTTTCCTTCTTCTATTCTACAACTCCCCCTATCAATTATTTTTATTTCTTCGGTTAAAGGATTATGGCATCATCAGGATTGTGTCATATTCTTCTATAGGTACTTCCCTTTCTTGATCTTGATATATTTCATATTGAATTTGACATTCCTTATTAGGACCTTCACCCATCATTTTTTTAATATTAATTTCTTCATTTTTAGGTGCAATATCATCTTTCTTTCTTTCTCCTTCAGATTTTATTTTCAATATCTTTCTATGAGATATTTTTCTTTTTGGACCTTTTCTTTCTAATTGTGTTTTTGGATATTTGTCATATCCTTTATTCTTCCAAGTTTTATTAGGTTCTCTCCCTGACTTGAATGAATTATCTAAGGATTGAATTTTTGAACTCCTGCAGCTTTGGGATTTCCCAACAAAATTGTATCTACAACATCTAATTGAGATTTTGGATTCTCCTGTATATCCTTTCTCTAGTTTATTGTTGTCCATTGCTTTATGGCCAAAGTTATGACATGAAAATAAATAACCATTGAAGTTGTTTCCATTCTCGAATTTATTTTGGCTTGACAGGTCTGTCTTTTGATTTTCTTATTCCTTTTTACTTCCATAGCTTCCTTCCTTAACAAAGTTCATGGTTTGTAATTAGTTTGTGATTGCACCTTTTCCTTTTGAGAAGGATGATCCTTTCTCATGTTTGTAAAGGGTTCTCCACTTGTCACTATATTCTTTCTTATTGCATCCAAGACCAGTTTTGTCATGAGATGATCTTTAATTGTTCCAAATATTATCTAGAATAGCTGAGCTATTCTGGATTTTGACAGTTTTATTTGTCTTTTCATTCATCTTTTTGAGATTGACTATTTCCAATTTAAACTTGTGACATGTCTCTTCCTTATTATTTAACTGAATCTTCAAGGCTTCTTCCATTTCCTTAGCATGTTCAAGTTGAGTCTTCAGATTGAGGACTATTTCTTCTGTCTCATCCAAGACTTATTTACATTTAATAGTTTTATCATATGTCTTCAACTCTTCCATAACTTTTGTTAGATAAAAAGATTTAGTTTTCATTCTTTTGAGTTCTTCCTTGTTTTCTAGCTAAATCCTTTTGAGATCGATGGCTTCCAATTCCAACCTGTGGCATGATTCTTCCTATATAGTTAATTGGATCTTTTGGGATTGTTCCTTTTTCTTAGATTATTCAATTTGAGTCATTAGATATGCATTAGTACTTTCATTTATCTTTTTTAAGTTGATTATTTTCAATTCCAACAAGTGGAAAGCATTGTCTTTCTTAGTTAACTGGATATTTAGGACTTCTTCACTTTCTTTAGTTTACTCAAGTTGAGTCTTTAGATTATTAACCAATTCTTCTATTTATTTTAGTACTTCTTTGCTTCTTTTATCATGTTTCTTCAATTATTCTATTTCCTTTATTAGATGATCAACTTAATTCTTCAATCTTTTGATCTATTTTTCTTTGTCTTCTAGCTGAACTCTTTATTAATTTTATTAATGGCTAGATTTCTCTAACTAGTGAAGTAGCAACATATATATCTTTTGAAGTTTCTGCAACTTTTCAAAAGTGTACATAACCATGTACTCAATATTTTTAAAAGTATCCATAGGAACTTTAGTATATATACCATTTCATGGTTCCATATGAATCTCTTCTATTGCAGTTGTAACATCAGTCTTAAGATTTTGTAGTATTTCCTAAGTGCTTACTGAGTTATGAATTAATTCATTGATGGAAATATTTCCTTCATTTATGACTGAGGATTGAATTAAATCCTTGATGACTTTATCCTTTTTGATGACATGGAGTTGCATCAAGTACTGAATTTCATTATTAGAAATATGTTTCTCAATATTATGTTCTTCAATCTAATTGGAATTCTCCTTTTCTTTATCTTGTTTCGTATCTTGATAATAATTTTATTCTTCTAAGTTTTTTTCTTTATTCTAATAGGAATTCTCTTCTTCTTGTGTTTTATTCTGATAACATTCTTCTAACTCGAGCCATAATTCTTTAACATATTTGTAGTGCCTCATCTTTTCTTTGACCTGGTCTGACAATCAATCCTGGATTGCTTTTAATGCTATTGAATTATTTTTCTTTGCTTCTCTTGTGGATTTGGTTTTGTTCTTTGAAGTAGTTAAGTGTCAGGGCTTACTTACTACTGAATCCCAAACTCCATATCCTCTTGACATTAGATACCATTTCATTCCTTCCCTCCATGAAGAATAGTCTATTCCATCAAATAAGGAAGATTCATTTGTGGAGAGAGCCATTTGTCCACCCATTTCTTCATACTCTACCTTCTAGTGTTTAAAGTGTAGTAAAGGAACTCCCTTTGATACCAATTGTTGAAATGTACACTTGACACTGAGAGGCGGGGTGAATTAGTGCTGAAACTTATGGCTATTTTCCACACTTTCAAATATTAAATAGATTAACTGAATAGGATATGCAATTCAATTAATCAATCATAAAAATATAAAACACAAACTGTATGAAGTATATATAATATCTTTCTTTTATTTATTTAACTTGTATAAATAAATATAAAATCAATCCTTTAATATATTTGACTTCAATTGAATATCAGAGATCCAACTCTCTAATACAAGATCCAACTTAGAGTTCTTAGATCCAACTGTGAAATGAATTATCCAACCCTCATAACAAGACCCAACTTGTTGATCTTAGATCCAATTGAGATGTGAGGAATCCAATCCTCATAAAAGAACTCATCTTGTAAGCATGCACCAACATGATAGAATGAACTTCCATTAAATCTGTTATATATACATATATATTTAATCCACGAAGACACTTTTTCTCACCATTCTTTCTTGTTTATATAGTCTTCCAACTGGTGTGAATTTGAACCATTGCGTCTTTTGATATTGAACCATTGTACCTTTTCATTTAAATGATAATATTAAAATTTAATTAATATCATTTTTATTTTTATTATTCTTTATTCATAATGCTCATGATTTAACTTTCTTTTAATCATTACTGTGTATCGGTTCATTTGTCCTCATGAGTTGACCATAGATATGGATTGACCCATTATATTGTTCTCATGTTTCTATTGTGTCCTCAGTCTGCTAACAAATCATATTCGAGATTTTATTGATTCTCTATAGTGTTATGGTGTTCATTCTCTGCCGAATTACTCTACCAACCTTGAGCTATTTACAGAAATGAAATCTGTATGAGGAACTTCCTTCAAACCATTTTCTCTGAGTCAAATTAACTCTTTAGGATCTTGTGATCCTAATATGTCTCTCCATAGGATTCCATAATTATAGATCTTGCTTCTGCAATTGGCACCCCCTTCAATCCATTTTCATATAAACATATGCACAGAACCAGAATCCTATTAAGTTAAGCAATGTTCCCAGGGCCTCATAGCTTACGTGTTTGTAAGCCATGACCAAGGGATGGAACCTAGTCCTATGGACTTTGGCCCTTGGGCGATTCTCCCTTAAAATCATCCAATCTCTCGAATTTTGAACTTCCCAGAGTGTTAAATAACTCTCAGTTAGTATCCCTTGATTTAATCATCACCGTTAATAATTAATATCAACAGTCATATCATTACTATATGGGATCCCATTCCTCATAAGGCACTTATCGTTATCCAACACTAGGGACTTAATCGGGAGCTCTGATGGATGGTCCTTAGTTATTTCACGACTTCAGGCTTCGACGATTAGCTGATAACATAAGGTTGGAATTCTCCGAAGTGTTTACCTCTCTCAATGGTTGATCCAATGGTTAGGATGTTTTCCAAAACCAAACCAAAGATATAGCTTCAAACCCTACACTATCCTTCCACTAGATTCATCCAACATCTATGACTTAATCAATGATTGATATGGACAACCAATATTTATTTTAGTGTTTTGGGACTTCGAGAATTCAGAATATTCACACCTTTAGTGCTTTCAATTTTCCCGAAGTTAGTACTCCTGGAGTGGCGTGGTATGTGACATCACCCATGATGATGTGGAATCTCAATATGTGTGCCATGTGTCACCCTAATTTGTGATTTTCATAGAATTTATGTGTCATATGATTTTGACACTTGTCACCATCTGATTGGGCCACGTGTCCTTATTGACGTGGACCGACTTATGTGTACCTACTGACATGTGTTCCATGTGTCCTTGTCACATGGACCCTACTAACGTGGTCCTGATGACTTGGGACTTCAGGGCTTCATAGGTCCAGGTAATTGTTGATCCAATTTTCATCGGATTTGGTCAGTGTCGAAGTGGTCAACATGGAATTTTTTACGCTATCCTTCCACTTGGATTTCATCCAACGAATGTGATTAGTTATAGATCAATGGTCCAAATTCATTTTGGCCTTGGGGACTTTGGGTTATTCTCTTTTTCCCACTTCCCAATTCTCCCGGAGTGAGATTCCCCGAAGAATAAACCTCGATTAACTTAACTTCATGTAATGGTCCTTCTTTAACCCAAAAATATTAACATGATCCAATGGTTATCGAGAATTCTATTATTTAGGATCTCGGGCCTTTGGAATTTCTTATCCTATCCTTCCAATTTACTCGATCTAACGGTTAGGATATTTCCCGAAGTGTTCCTTAGATTATACAACTGACGTTTCTTCATGAATTCGAGCTTTGGGAATTCTGGTTCAATTCAAACTCCTTTTCACCGAAGTGGTCAGCACTGAAATTGACCACCATTGGATCTGCCTAACCTCATACAATGGTCCCTATGCATTTCTCAGATCTAATGCCCCTCATTCACTTTGGGACTTTGGGGCTCTGACCTTCGAGTAAACTTACATGTTATTGGCTTCTTTTCCACAAAGTGGTCAGCGCCAGAGTTGACTACCTTATGATCTAAGGGTTCAAATTTTCCATTTGAGATCGACAACTAATACTTAACTCTAGATCAAATATTGATCTAACGACTGGGAAACCATCCTCAACTCTTGCTTTAGATTTGACAGTTGATATTTAATCCTTTGCACCCTATGACTTAAACTCGATATAATGATCCTGGATTGTCCCAAAAATAAGAATGAAAGACTCATATGCGTCATATCTTCTAAGCTTCAATTAAAATTCTTCCTTTTGATCTGTTCATCGTTATTTATCGTAAGATTTGAATACATTCTTTTCTTCACTGACCTTCAATATCTAACCCTCCTGAGCTCTGAATTCCCTATTCTTTATTACTACTTTTGTACATGGATTCTCTCCATGCTACCTCTTCTGAGATTTAGATTCATAGGATCATTTTTGATTCTATCATGATCAACAGTAATCATGAATTTCTTCTACCACAAGGTCATCTTCCCCTGCCCCAAGGTGAGCTTCATTTTCTATGATTAATGTATATGTTTGACTCATGTTTCCATCAATGAAAACAAACAATCAATAACTCCCACATGATGTTGATGTGGCCGTTGGAAGAACATGTTGAAGTAGCATCTAGGATATGACATCTAGAATTTTTCAAAAATCCATTTATTGATTTTTCCAGATATTCATATTTCTATATATACAAATTTGGAACTTCTCAAACATCTGAATATCTCCAGTCCGGAGCTTGGCCCACAAATACAACCATGGTCTGTTGACAAGGATATTCCACTGGAAACCCACCAAATGGTATCCACATCATCACCACATGGAATCTACCTCACCATGATGTCACTAACTCACAATGGTCTGTTGAGGCTTGGTTCCATATCCAAATCTAGATCTTTTTTAAAGTCCCTTTTATAAGAAAATATGTATTTTTTAGATTTTTGGATAGAGGGTCCCTCTCCATCATTGTTCTGCACCAAATCACTATTTGTTTTGGGGTCCACATCCAAAATATGGACTTTTAACAAAGTCCTCCTTTCAAAAATCCTGGATGTTACCTATCCACATAAGGGGGCTTCCACCATTGATTCCATCATTGGCCACACTCCTTAGGTTATGGTTCAAGTTGAAGTTTTGGTCACTAGTTTTTATATATGAAATCCAGGATACAATGTTTTCCAAAAATCCCTTTTTATGAATCCTCTGATTATCCGAATTTATGTATGGGCTCGACTCCTCCCTCTAGGTTCCACCATTTGACCTTTGGGTCTCAGGGTACAACGTGTCGGTATATGGGCTAAAAATTACCTTCAACTAGGCTCTGATTTCCACCTGTACCCTCGCATCATCCCGATGTCATCTGTATGAAAAATCCTCAATTTTTTCATAATTTTTAATTTTCAAAAATTTCCAAAAATCCCCAAAATTCAAATATTCTTCTTCTGGCTTCCATGGAACTCTTCAAGTCAGCTTCCCATAACTAATTTTAGGATTTTATTAGACAAATTGACCTATACAACAAAAATTTGACCTTCTCACATCGATTCTCTCACTGAAATATACTACATAAATTGGGATTTGTTCACAATTTCTCCCAATTTCACCATGCAGTCTATGTAAATTCTTTAATTTCGGCCTAGTTATCAGTCCGTACAACATTATTTTTGTAACCTTAAGATTTGATACCAAGATGTAACTCCCAAAACCCCAAAACAAGGAACACCACCACAAATTTTCTCTTTGATACCATAATTAACTATGCCAATCGTAGCTTTATAACCACTATTTTACAATTTTTCCCTGCATAAAATTACAATTATTCATCCCAACAAGAAAACCGTACCATGCATAATCATGTAAAAGAATATTAAAACATGTTCCACAATCATCAATGTAATGTGTAGAAAATTAAATAAAACACAACAAAAAATAACACATTACAACACATTAAACAAGCAATTAAGCATTCAAAGTCACGACACATATATTTTGTAAGAAGCACCAACTAGTTTCATATCTCTGACATTCCTCCCAACAATAGAAACTATTATTTCAATTCTCAACATCAGGTCACCCCCAAGCCAAGGCTATGACTCCACCATGACAAAAGTACTCTCACTAATCCCACTAAGGTCTAACAACACACAACAAACCAAGGCAAGGCTAATGGAACCAACTCCAGTAGAGTTTCCCCTCATATCCTCTCATTCCCCATAGCATGTCCTACCTAAAGAATTGTACCCCTTCACTAATCCATAGTGCAGCAGTTTTACCACTTCCCTTCTAGGGATACAACAACAGGCCGACCATGAATTCTCAAAGCTATGTGGCACTTGGAACACAAGGCTTCTCTAAAGGCGTTTATGGGCACCCACAAGGATAGAACACATGGAAAACTATCACATCAATCCTCCCACTCAAAGATAATTTCTCCATAGGCCTAAGAACCTACTTCTTCACACCTAAACCACCAAGGATTTATAGGGTGTCATCTCCAACAACTTGTAGTTCTCACTCTTTCCTCTTGCTTCCTGATGCAGGTGAGGGTGCTCCCACACCTCAGACTCACCCGCTCATAGGATCGATTACAAATCCCCTCTCTTCTTAGCTGAAGTGGGACCCAGTCCACAGGTCCTTTCTTCTTCTGTCACGGCCTCTACATGAATCATGTACAATTTCCCCACAGGAAAACTGTTATCCGGGATTCGGGGTTTCGCAGTTCTTGCTGTCGAGAGTCACAGTCCTCTCGAATCCCCGATTTGCGATGAGCCCCTTTCACACACTAGCCTTCTCAGCTATAGGCCTTGGCCCATATGACCGTCAACACATGACCTTGGTCAAACCTCTTATCGGGGTTTCGGTGGTTTCGATGTCACCATGCACATGCCTACGGGATTCTTGATCCTCCGATCCCCGATGTGCTCCTTTATGCACTAGCCCTTGACTAGGCCCTGGTCAATGTGACCACGCTCTGTGACCACAATCAAATCTCCATCGGAGTTTCGACGTTTGCAATGACACAATATGCATGTCCCTGAAGCTCACGATTTCTCTATTCGCAATGCACTCCAGATCGTTGATAGATGGCCTCCGCTATGCCTATGTCCTCCTCCGCTGTTGTGCTGACAGTTGTACCCCACTCATTGGGGCTTCGCGGATCGTGATTTCACAATGCACGAACCACTAGTCAACGGGATCCCCGATTTCCTGATGTATAAAATGTCGATGGCGCCGATCCTTTGCCACCTGTCCTCCTGACACTCGGTGTGGCCCCACGCTCCTAGACCTTATCGGGAAATCACATATCGCGATTCTGTGATGCACGAAACCTTTGTGCTCGAGATATCCTGATTCCCGATATGCGGATGAAGCCTCCTGTCAAGCCTTCCCTGGGTGGCGCTAGATGATTGCAATGCGTCCCTTCAACGGACGGTCCTGATCTCTTCGGGACTTCGTGACTTCCGATGTCCTGGCTCCCTCGACCCCTCGACCCCGATTCTTCGAATGCTGATGTTCCGATCCTCGATGGATTCCTGCCACCTGTCCACCAAATGGACGGTCCAGATTATGTCCCTGATTCGATATCTACAAGTCCCGAATCCAAGTCTCGAAGTCATGTGTTGATGGTCGTATGGGCCATAGGAATCCATCAAGGATCGGAACATCGGCATTCGGATAATTGGAGTTCTCAGGGTTGGGGGAGCCAGGACATCGAAAGTCCCGAAGTCCCGACGACATCGAGACTGTCTGTTGAAGGGACACGTTGCAATCATCTAGCGCCATCTAGGGAAGGCTTGACAGGAGGCTTCATCGGCATATCGGGAATCAGGATATCAGAGATCCCGAGAAAAAAGGTTTCGTGCATCACAGAATCACGATACTTGATTTCCCGATAAGGTCTAGGAGTGTGGGGCTACATCGAGTGTCAGGAGGACAGGTGGCAAAGGATTGGCACTGTCGGCATTTTATACATCGGGAAATCAAGGATCCCGTTGACGAGTGGTTCGTGCGTTGTGAAATCACGATCCGTGAAACCCCAATGAGTGGGGTACAACTGTCAGCAGAACAGTAGAGGAGGACAAAGGCATAGCAGAGGACATCTGTCAACGATCTGGAGCACATTGCGAATAGGGAAATCGTGAGCTTCGGGGACATGCGTATTGTGTCATCACAAACATCGAAACTCCGATGGAGAGTTGACTGCAGTCACAGAGCGCGGTCACATTGACCAGGGCCTAGTAAAGGGCTAGTGCATAAAGGAGCACATCAGGGATCAGAGGATCGGGAATCCTGTAGGCATGTGCATGGTGACATCAAAACTGTCGAAACCCCGATAAGAGGTTTGACCGAGGTCATGTGTTGATGGTCATATGGGCCAAGGCCTATAGCTGAGAGGGCTAGCGTGTGGAAGGGGTTCATCGCAAATCGGGGATTCGAGAGGACTGTGACTCTCGACTGCAAGAACTGCGAAACCCCGAATCCTTGAAAACAGTTTTCCTGTGGGGAAATTGTACACGATTAATGCAGAGGCTGTGACAGAAGAAGAAAGGACCTGTGGATTGGGTTGTATTTTGATAGAGATTCTCGAGAAGAATCCAAGGGGCCGCTTCGGCTAAGAAGAGAGGGGATTTGTAATCGATCCTGTGAGAAGGTGAGTCTGAGGTGTGGGAGCACCCTCACCTACATCAAGTGGTATCAGATCTAGTCTCTGTTTGTATACTTCAGACAGAGGGAGAAAGAGAAGAAAGCACTCTGATACACATCAAGTGGTATCAGAGTGGGAATCTATTTATATATTGCAGACAGAGGAGCAGAAAGAAGACAGATTGCTGAGGACTCTGTAATGATTGTTTGCAGGTAGGTAGCAATCAAGAAGACAATCACCAGGACTAGAAGATGAAGCTGGAACACTCAGGGATGTAGAGTGACAGCAGCAGATCTGTCAGGGAGGCAGATAAATATAGCAAAACGGCTACTGAAGGCCATAGGAAGAAAATCAAGGTAGAAAGGCTTGCTGAATGGGATGAAGAAGAGACTAGAGAACTCTATGAACTAAAAGAAGACATAGAGAAACTCGAACTGCGGGTATGGTAGGATAGGAGGATGAGACAAATGCAAAATTTTCCCATGAAGAAGACAAAAGAAAAATGGCCAGTCAGGGAGCTGATGGTCAAGGGACAGCAGAGGCTATTAAGGAGATGACTGAGGTATGCTGAAAATCTCAGGCTCATAGAAAAGGAAGAGATGGTTCAGGTATGCGAACCAGAGACTGGGAGAGGTCTCGATGATAATGATGAAGAGGATGAATTGGGATCGTTTGAGGATCTCAAGGACTGCCAGGAGGGCAGGGAAGAAATTCCAGATTGCCAAGAGGGCAACAGATTGAGATCAGTTGAGGATCTCATAGACTGTCAAAAGGATAGCCAGGGAATTTCAATTTGCCAATTGGGCAATGATCAGAGATCATTGAGGGATCTCATAGACTACTAGGAGAGTAGTGGAAGGTTCTCATATTGCCAGATGGGCAAGGGAACAGAGATGAGATCGACTGATGATCTCAAGGACTTCCAGATGGGCAGAGAAGTAAGAATTCCATATTGCCTAGAGGGAAATGAGTTGATATCAGCTGAGGATCTCACAAAATGTCAGGTGGATAGTGAAGAAATTTCACATTGCCAGCCGAGCAATGAAAGGAGTTCAGAGGAGGATCTCGAAGAATGTTAGGAGGGCAGTGGAAGCATCGAAGACTGCCAGGAGGGCAGCAGAAACGTATTGAACTGCCAGGTGGGAAGAGATGAACAATTGAGACCATTTGGAGGTCTCATGAAGAGTTTGATTCAGCAGGGGTTGCTGATGAAGATGGGATCGATTGATCTCATGGTCTGCCAGGGAAGCAACAGAAGCATCCCATATTGCCATTTGGGCAGGGATGAGCAGATGAGGCTGCCTGAAGGTCTCATAAACTATGAAGTGAGTTGGATTCAGCCAGGGGAGATGACAGAGCAGGTGAGCTCAAAGGTGAATTTGGATCAGCAGATGCAGCTGATAGAGGAAGATCAAAATGATATTCTAATGATTGGGGGAATCGAGTTATTCCTACCATTTGCCTAGGAGGAGGTGGAAAAATGTGTTGCAGATGATGCAACAACAGAAATAGAGGAACAGTCAGTCGTGACTGTCCAAGGTGAATTGGTGCAAGTGGTGCAGACTGCCCAAGCAGAAGAAAGAAAAGAGAAGGAGCGTTATGAGGAACGACTCGATGATTTCAGCCAGCAAGATGAGAGCACTGTAGCATTGGAGCTGACAGCAGAAGAAGAAGCAGAAGTGGAAGAAGAGAGTGAGCATTCTGTGGAATGGCTCAATGCATTCAACATTGAAGCTGAAGAGACTGAAACAAGAAAATTTGCAGCCGAAGATGAAGGAGATGAGCATTCTGAGGAATGGCTCATTACTTTAGCTAGGAAGTTGAAAGATCTGTAGCATTGGAGATGATAGCCGAAGGAGCAGATGAAGAGGAAAACGAGCATTCTGAGGAGTGGCTCGATATTTTCAGCTGAGAAGATGAAAAAAATACGGCACGAGAGCTTGCAGCAACAAATAAAGAAGAGACAGACAGCATATGCTTTGTTGATCTGTGGGATCAAATTGAAGCCCTGGAGGAAAGGGTAAAAGTGCAGGGCATGCGCATCCAACAGGTGAAGTTGGAAATTGATCAAGAAGGCATGGGGGATCATAGCGATCTTCCCGATGGCCAAAATTTTTTGCAGTTGGGGAGACTGTAAAAACTAGACCAGCTATTAGAGCAGCTAGATGAAGTGATAGAGGAAATCAGGAGGTTGATGTTGAAGTCAGCGCAGACTACCAACGAAGATAAGTTGGACAGAGAAAAAGCAACAGCAACAACAGCACAATGGAAGTAGCAGAAGCAGCAGAATGGAGCGGATGAACAACTCCAAAGATTTATTTGGGATCCAAGGGGATTTCCAACAGATCAGAGGGGAAGCTCATGAGCAGGAGCTCATGAATTTTGCAGCTGTGGAGTATGATGCAGGAGCATCTCTCCATGCAGCCAGCCACGTCAGCGCACATGCATTCGTATGCTAAAAGGGAGGCGCAGCCTCATTTTAAGTTTGAAATGAATGTAAATTAAATGTCTAGGCTGGTGAGCCAGGAAAGCCATGCCTTTTCTCAGGCTGTAGATAAGATAGGCATTTAATATGTGTAGTGGTTGAGATCTAGATCCGATTCTGGACTAGACAACCCATTCATTGTAATTTAATGTAATTAATTAGAGTAGATAAATCCTGGAGGGAAGCGCTTGATGAGCACCTCAGGTAAAAGAGATTTTGATATCTCATTTTGAGTTAGTTAGGTAGAGTAGAGAAGAGGCGAGAGAGAGCTCAGGAAGACCTTTGTAAAGATTCAGGAATTTGCCATTTTAATATAACCAGAGCAGTTTTTCATGCATTATTATGTCTTATATGTATGTCTGTGTGTGTTCTTTGTATATGCTATGAATATAGGTCATGTGAATGCATTCTGCAGAAGTTTGTTTGATTTCAGGTTGAGGTCTTTGAGGCTTCACACCAAGAGGGTGTGACAGAACGTTGAGGTTCTGAGAGCCGTGCATAGGAGGATGCACTTCTAAACTCTGAGGAGTCAGACAGAGACGTACCGAGGCACAGGACTGAAGTCAAAAACTCAAGAAGAAGACCTGTGAGGTTGCTGAACACCTCAGGAGGCAAGGTTGTGTAGCTGAGACACAGTTGCAGACAGAATCTCTTAGGAGTTTTGTAAAGGCTCTGCTGAGTGGGCATTGAGCAGGTGCAAGGAGTGCACAGGGAAAGAACTCTACTAAGAGTTATAAAAGGGAAGCAGAATCATTGAGGATTCTGGGAAGCTCTGCCAAGTGGGTATTGAGCAAGTTCATGGGTGCACAGAAGAAGAACTCTGCGAGAGCGTTAGTTCAGAAGATAGAATCACTAAGGATTCTGAGGGCTTTGCCAGGAGGGCATTGAGCAGGTGCAAAGGGTGCACAGGAAGACAGAACTACTAAACGTTCTGTGGAGAAGAGAATCCACCAGGAGGGCATTGAGAAAGGGTGCAAACAGGCACTAGGTGAAGGGAACTCTTTGAGTTCTGAAGATGAGATAAGAGTCCACTGAGGGACCTTTACTGGGTTGCGGAATACCCAGAAGGCTCAGTAAGAAGTTGTTGAAGCAGCAGGACAGCCAGGAAGGTATTTGTATTCTCCATCTGTGGGAGGAGGAAATAAGACAAAATCCCCCAAGGGGTCTGAGTACTCGTAGAAGCTCAGACTCTGTGGAGACACAGAAGTCAAAGAATCCCTGGAGGGTTCGGAAGAAGGAGAAAACTCAGGAAGGGTAGCGTTGTATACGCGCAGCGAGACTCAACGTCGAGGAGTTTGCTGAGAAAAGAAGACAAGGCCGAGGCCTTGGGAGAAATCTAAATTACCTTAATTCTGGGAAGAAATCGCACAAGCTCAGGAGGAGAAATAAGATCCATTAGATCGGGCGGAGAAAGAATATCTAGACCGTTAGTTTCACACATTCAAAAGGAGCTAAGGAGGAGCCACTGCAGGAAGAGGGCCGACAGTCATCGGATCTCACTTAGGAATCCCATAAGTCGTTGGATCAGGTGAATGTGCACGGAGGTTAAGCCTCAGGAGGAGCGTAGAGAAGGAGAACAAATATGAGCCATTGGATCAGAGAAGAAACCCCAACATTCGTCGGATATGAAGAAGCTGCTAGGGAATTAAGATCCATCGGGAAATCAGAGTTCTCGAGGTCATGCGATTCGGGACTTTGAAAGTCTTGAAATCCTGAGAGTCAATATGAGCCATCCATATGAGGAGGGACACGTGTCACGTGGTCATCTGTTCCGTAGATCCGAGGCACAAAGCATCGGGACTTGAAGGTCTCGAATCAGCAACATAATCTGGACCATCCGTTTGGTGGATAGGTGGCAGGAATCCATCGAGGATCAAAACATCGACATTCGGAGAATCAGAGTTCTCAGGGTCGAGGGAGCCAGGACATCGGAAGTCCCAAAGTCCCGACGAGATCCGGACCATCCGTTGAAGGGACACGTTGCAATCATCTAGCGCCACCCGGGGAAGGCTCGACAGGAGGCTTCATCAGCATATTGGGAATTGGGATATCGGATATCCCGAGCACAAAAGTTTCGTGCATCACAGAATCGCGGTACGCGATTTCTCGATAAGGTCTAGGAGCGTGGGGCCACACCGAGTGTCAGGAGGACAGGTGGCAAAGGATCGACGCCGTTGGCATTTTATACATCGGGAAATCGGGGGATCCCGTTGACGAGTGGTTCGTGCATTGTGAAATCACGATCCGCAAAATCCCAATGAGTGGGGTACAACTGTCAGCACAACAGTGGAGGAGGACAGAGGCATAGCGGAGGCCAGCTATCAACGATCTGGAGCGCATTGCGAATCGGGAAATCGTGAGCTCCGGGGACATGCGTATTGTGTCATCGCAAACACCGAAACTCCAATGGAGAGTTGACTGCGGTCACAGAGCGCGGTCACATTGACTAGGGCCTAGTAAAGGGCTAGTGCATAAAGGAGCACATCGGGGATCGGAGGATCGGGAATCCCGTAGGCATGTGCATGGTGACATCGAAACCGCCGAAACCCCGATAAGAGGTTTGACCGAGGTCATGTGTTTATGGTCATATGGGCCAAGGCCTATAGCTAAGAGGGCTAGCGCGTGGAAGGGGCTCATCGCAAATCGGGGATTCGAGAAGACTGTGACTCTCAACAGCAAGAACTGCGAAACCTCGAATCCCGGATAATAGTTTTCCTATGGGGAAATTGTACACGATTCATGCAGAGGCCGTGACAGAAGAAGAAAGGACCTGTGTATTGGGTCATATTTTGACAGAGATTCCCGAGAGGAATCCAAGGGGCCGCTTCGAATAAGAAGAGAGGGGATTTGTAATCGATCATGTGAGAGGGTGAGTCTGAGGTGTGGGAACACCCTCGCCTGCATCACTTCCTCTCCAAGCCAACATCAATTTGAAGGAGTGAAAAAAATACCCAAAGACAGTAAACCCAAGGCTTAAGTATGCATGCCAACAAATTGACAAATGACACATGAAACCACTTCCCTTCTCTTGTGAACTCGTCCCACTTACAAAGACTCAGGATAATAACATAAGAATGCATAAAACTTAGGTTTGGGCTTTCTTTTGGAATAGTTAATTATATTCCTTGGCTTAGACTCTTTTCTTAAGCCCCACTCATAAGTCCCTAAGAACCATTTTCCTCTCGTGGAGTCCTATTCCCCCATACTCTTTATGTCCTAAAGTTTTCAACAATGATGGATTTTATTAATTTGGTAGTGTGATTACAAAATACAAAGCTTGGCTCACCAACCACAACATACGAGCTCGCCAATCTCATATTCCATAGGCACCCTAGCCTAAACATTCACACATACAAGGCACTCTGGCCCAAAATATCCTAGCTCACCAGCCTATATGTACAAATATAAATTCATATATATAATTACTACCTGGGGATATTACAACTTAGCTAATGTAAGGTGTAATTATATTCAAGGAAGTGATGTTTCAGTTTTCCAATCACACAGGTTTCTTTTCTCCACTCTATGTAGTTTCTGATCGATGGAATTGTGGAATCGTTAAGTTGATGATCTTGTTGGACACCCAATAAAATGATTTTCCTCATGAAGGATAAATCACTAAGTTTGGAAGCCAAAACACCTTAGAATTTAGTGATTTATGATTGATTTTTGAGGTGGGAAAAATTACAATTATGGGCCCAAGGAAAATGTAACGAACTTTCCATTTTCAGATGATTGACTTAAGAAAAGGGAAATCATTGGTTGGGAGGATAGTAATCCTTCAAACCCAATGCTTGGTCCTTACTAAGATCTAAATTTATATATTTAACTTAAAAAGGTAAATCAATCACTTGGAAGAGTTGTTTGCTATCAAAACCTAGCAATTGAGCTTCTTGGCTATTGAACTCAACAATTTTCCCCAAAAAGAAAAATCTACCACCTCACATTGTTTTCTGCACTCCAAACTGAGTGATTAGGCCTTTGTCTCATGAACTCAACAATTTTCATGCATTTTTAGGTTGTTTTCTAAATGTAACTCCCATTCATAGATATGAAGCCTTGGAATTGTTTAAGACCACACATTGCCCTCTTTTTCTTCATTTCTCCTTCTTTGCAGTCTAGTGACCTCCTTCTTATTCCTTTGGCTCCTCCTCCTTATATCTAATGTGTTTTGTAGGTTTGAGAATGTGAGGAGCCATCCTAGTAAACAAGCAAGTATTTTATCCATTTCTTGGGTGATGCACATTGCACAAAATATACAAGATCGACATTCCCCTTTGAAAAATCAATTTGTATTACATTTGGGGTTTTTATGAAATAATTTTAAGATTTGATGGTTACTTGTTAACTATACATGAAAACATGATTAACAAACCATTTGATAGTGTTAACATCCCTAGAGTTAGGGTGTCAAGTCTCCTTGTGTCTAGAGTAATGCTTTTAGTAAGTAAATAAAGTTTTCACTACCACAATTGTTAGACAATTAACAAATAGTAGACTTAATTGATTTGTAAGCAATCCTTGTGTGTTTTGGATCACTAGGAATGGCTAGGAGAAAGGAGAAGGAAGAGTTATTAACAAAGAAGTAGAGAGAATGATTTTATGTTTATCTCTATAGATGGAGAGGCGAATTGGAATGAAAGACTATCTTTATGAATTGTTTGTCAACATTCTTATGTTCATTTAAAGTCCATTTCTTGAAGTCGCGTGATAAAATATCTTGCTCTTTAATGGCTTCAATTTTGAGTTTTCTTTGATATCTTTATCATTTGAGTTTATTCTTTTTCAATTTATTATGAATCTTTTATTTGGGAATGTTGACCTTTTGTTTAAGAAATCACCAGTGGAATAAATATTTATGAAGCCATGCGTTTGAATAGTCCTTTCTTTAATTTCTTGATCTAACATTCAAATTCATGTTGTGGATATTTTTGAAGGACTCGAAGGAATGGAATGTGAATCTTGGTTCTTTGGTTTAGGAAATTTTCATATGAAAAATTATAAAGAAAAAAATGGAGCAACAAACATTAAAATGTTATGTCTTACACTTTTACTTGGACGATGTAATGATATTTCACATAGTTGGGAGTATTAATGGTATACCTTGTGCAATGAAAATACAAAGTCACTTTGATAAACTCTTGACAAACCTCATATGAATTGTAGTAAGATTCTCATCAGTTGCTTGGTGACATTTCATTGAAGAAATAAATGACTCAGCGTAGGATTTTTTATGAGTTTTCTTTTAAATGTTAATTGGATTAATAGTTTATAATTTGCATTTTACTAGTAGAATTTTGAAAGATGTTTTGATAAAACAACATGGAAAAATGTCGTTTTTTTTCAAATCCATCGAAGGATCCATCATTATTCACATTTCTTATAAGGAATTTGATTCATAAAAAAATATTGCTAGTTCAATGAAATACAAACTTCCACACTTTTAATCACCCACCAAGACTTACATATCTCCTCTATTTAATTTTCAAGATTGTGCATTGCCAAAAGTTACCAAAATGTAATGCATAAGGAGAACTAATGCCAAAATTCATTGTTTGGATTGGAGGCACTAGAGGACAACTTCTTGGTTACAAGCACACATGAATGGAGGATAAATGTAATTTTGAATCTTATTATTGAAAATATATTTTCATCATCCAATTGAGAATAAGGACAATTTTTTGTAAAGTAGGATGGCCAAGTCAAATAGGGATTCTAAGAGACCCAACCATAACCCAATTGTAGGTTCGGGTCATCAGAGGGCCCAGTAGCAAAATCAATGGTTGATTTTTTAATGGGCCCTTAGATGACTAGAATCCACAATTAGGATAAGGTCAATCAACGGAGAGTCAAGTAGGAAGAAGGCTAAGAGTGCTTGGGTATTTTTATAAAAGGAACCTTTGCACTCTTGGAAATGGTTCTCTTTTTGGCATTATAATCTATCTTGATATGTTGAATAGAGGCATTGTTAGAATATGTTCTTATACTTTGGAAGTTGTGGATGTTTGTGGACTATTATTTACATTCATAGTTTTCTTGAACCTTGTAGGGATGGTTGTTGTAGTTTGTAGACTATTCTTTTGCTTGAAATATCTATGCTGACTTAGCATATGCATTGTTAACAACTTTCGATGAAGAAGGTATATCTCGATGACTTGTATGTTATCCTTTGGTTATCATAACTACCCTAGGGTTTGTGCAAACTGAAGTTGGTGGTATATTCTCCATTCTCTTTATACTCTTGTTTTTGTTTCATGTTAATCGATTCTTGAAATACTCCTCGTTGTAAGGATATATTAGTATTAGACTAGTTGCTAGAATAATTTCAATTTGTATTTCATTCTTAGTTGCAATTCATTTAGAATTACAAATCCAAATTACGATAGATGCACCATAATTACAAGATTCACCATTTTCAATGGAAAAGGGTCTAATTGTGCCCTTTCAACTAATAAACTTGTGAAGCTGACGAGGCCCATTTTCCCATACCAACAATATGTAAAGCATATTCATTTATATGGAGATCTATAAAGCACCCCAACACACATATGTATATATTTCTAAATTACACGTGGTTATTGTTTTTCTATACCTTTTTAATTTTAAAATATTTAAAAAACAAATTGTATGTTGCACATGAAACCCTAAACACTTAGAAACAATATTTGAAGCCCATAAGGACTACGGAATACAAGCACACTCCATGAGGGTTTACAATATCATTACATGTTTTAAGTCGAGAAGTGATTGGTGGAAAAACATAAATTGTATCTTAAAAAACCTGAAACCAAAGATAGAAAAAAGAATAATGAAAACTAAGTAATGATTTCTATAAAATGTCTTTTATATAATCATTAGATATGATGTTTATAATCATAATCATTAGATATGAAGTAAGACGATGAAGAGCAGCCCGAGAAGCTGAAGAAGATAGCAATGTTTCCGAAGAATTTAGTGAACGTGTCGCAAGTGGTGATCCACTATTTGAGCAATCGTATGACACGGTTTCTTTTTTTTACATGAAATTGAGTGCATGATCCATGTGTGGACCACCTTTTTCAAGGTGCGCCTTGCTTATGCAAGGCACGTGATTCCTCGTTTGAGCAAAAACTTTCTTGAGTTGTTTCCCAGAAATGTGTATCAAAATCTTGATCATTGTTTGTGTAGCTTGAGTTGCTCTTGGAGTCGAAGTCATGCGAAGTATTTGATGAAGAATGTTCCTTCAATGTGTGGATTTTTGTGAGCCTTCCATGAGAGTGTGGATGTTATGGTGATGTAGTCAAATATTTTGCATTTGAGAGTTTCTAAGACATTTAATCTATTGTTGTTTGTACATGATTGATGATTGGTAATTGGAGTTGGTTCGTAAGAGAGATTTGAGGATGGTATATATTTTTCATTTGAGAGTTCTTAAGACTTTGAATTTATTGTTGCTTATAACAGATCAATAATTGGAGTTGGATCACAAGAGAGCTTTGAGGACTTGATAGAAAGAGGAGATGTCGTGGTTGTAATGGGCATTGTTGGAGGTAGTATAACTTTTCTATGTGAAGTTGTTTGCCTTGAAGGTTATGTTCATTCGTTGGGTTGTGTTCAAAGTTCTGTCTGTGTTATTGGATAGTGGGTGTGGGTTATGGAGGATATTATTCTATTGGATAAAAAAATCATAGTTGTAACGAAGGAAACAATGTTGTTGTTTTGTATCCTAAGCTTTTGTGTATGTCACAAAAGCTTGAATTTGACCAAATACGGTGTCCAGTTTTTTGTATGTGTATCTAGGATTGGTAAATGGAGCAAATGGAGTGCAACCCATAGATCCAATATTGTGTGTGTCACATTAAATGGTAATGTCAAAGATTTATTGGTTGTGATATTAGCGGTGTGAGCATTACTTGGTGTGTCTGAGTTGAGCATTAGATGGCTTGGTGTGTTTGTGGTAACTTTCTTGGTGTGTGCAAGTGAAATGGAGGATTTCTTGTTTTGTTTAAGATGAGAATAACCTTCAACCAAATGACCCTAATTATGGTGTATCCAAGCTCAGAGGTTTGGTTTATACGATGAATAGGTGGGTGCAACTTAACTAGAACATTTGGATGTGCATCCTCGTTCTTGGGTGCATAAGTCGAACTAGCGATTCGATCTTGCTTGAGCATGAGGGAAGTTGATGCATGTCCATAGGGCATAGTTGAGTTGAGTTTATGAAATAACCACCTACTGTATTTCCTTGAAGGGGAAATTTATTCACTTGTATAAGGAGTTTTTTACCACTTCGACGAGTGGGTCGTGTGTTGGTTGAACTCTCTATGAGTAGACCATATGTTGGTTGTGGACAAAGGGTGATGTTATGAGACTAGAAACCAATATACAAGTTGTTCTGTGTATTAGAATGTGGTAATACTCAAGGGTCAAGTGTCGGCCAATACTGGGTGCATTTGTTGCATTGGTTGGCTCTTGCAATGTTGATGGAATTGGTTGCACATCCAAGAGGTTGTCATCATGAATTTGAATGAGCCACGTACCTAAAGGACTCACTATTAAACCGATAGTTGTAGAGGTTAAGTACCCATATATTCTAGTGGATGGTTGTTCCTTTATATGGACTTCTACAAAATTTTTATGTCTACAACAGGAAAGTCCCTAGTTGAACCAAAAGACATACTTTGTTTTGGAGAATCGTCTTAAGTATCTAAAGGAGCGTGTGTTGTTTGTTATTTTATTTGTCATTATAATGTAGAATTTGACTCTAGTTGAGCAATTTAATTCCAAAAGGTTGTCAGATCTAATTGAATATGAGAGATTATGTTCAACTAATTAACTCCTAGTTTAATGTGTAGTTGAGATACTCTTTAGACACATTGTTAATATGTTAAAATAGTGTGTTTATTTTAAAGAAAAAAAATATGTTTTTATATCTATACTATTACATTAATTAAATGAATCACTTTTGATGTTTGAAGAAATAATATCTACTCTCCTATTTCTCTTAAAAAAAAATTGTTAAAAAAATAAAAATTTAAAATTTAAAAAAAATTACCATAAACAAAACAAAACTTTTCCACATTAGATCAACATTGCATCACATTCTCCTAACATATTTTTCCTTTCGTCATTATTTTTATAAACTTAATTATAAAAAAGTTTTATACAAAAACATTATAAAAAACAATATATGATATAATTATCTCTCACATGCTTTCTCTAATCCTTGTCGACAAGGGAAATCACACTTGTGATCTTATTAGTAACTTCATGAACTCCGGTGTTTGATAAGGTATTTGTTTCCTTAATATTTTACCTAAACAAATCATATTTTTTTATATGATAAGCATATGTGAGTAATTTTTTAACACGTTTAACATAACCTCTCATAAAAGATACTTTTTGAGTGATTCGATCTTTCCAATCCTCCAACAACATAATTGAGCTCCTTATAAGCTTTACTTGATACTAGTTCGACTATCCAACCCAATTTTATTTTACTTAATTAAATTTCAAAATCTAAATTTATGAAGAAACTCATTAAAATTGAGATGAAAATACATTAAAATCCAAATATTAAATGATGATTAGGAGTTTATCGATATAAATATATCCACTCAAGTGTATACTTTCCATTATTTTTTCCAATAGTGATATATCCATGTTCCACTCGTATATTTTCCATATTTTTTCAATATTGATAATATCCATGTTAGTGACACTAATATATCCACATAATAGTGTGTAAATAATTACGGTAATATCATCGTTTTAGTTTTTAAATCCAAGTTAATATTAATAATATTAATGTATTGATTTTAATTTCTGGATTAACATATATTGCATTACATAATATTTTCATAACTTGTGTTAACATTTTTTTTAAGAAAAGAAATATAATGAGAATGTTTCCAACTTACAATGCATCTTGTACAAAATTGTCTCAAGCTCATGGTTGTCTTCCAACAATAAAAACAAATCTATTACTTAATTAGCCATACATATTTTCCATCCTTATACAACCAACTCCATAGGAGTTATACCTTCCTTACAAATCTGGTCATTATAGCAAAAAAATATAGAAAGTAGGCTTTTTCAGTAATCAAAAGTATTCCAGGACAAACATTCTTCGTTGAGCAAGTATTCTTTAATTGGTAGTGAATCTTTTATAAATGAATAGGAGTCCCTCTAATATTTTTGAGAAAAATACCCCTTCCTCCTCCAACTGTAATGCTTCCTTTGACATCTAATCAACACCTTTGTTAAAGGATCTGTAGATGTGATATGCTTTGAGTTAAGGAAATCTTTTGCTCAACCCTCTGATTTTATCCATCCAAGCCTGTAGCGAGAGAACCTGTAGTTTATTGACATTATTAAACCAATCAATAATGATCTTAGAATCTCCTGCCAACATTAGCCTTGAAACCTTCTTTTTATTTGCAAAATATAAAATGCATCATAAAGCTAAAAGATCCCCTTTAGTGTTACTCATCCTCCCACACCTCATTTTGATTTTGTAAGTAACTAAAGTTGGGCATTTTAGAACAGCCCCTGTTCCACACTTTTTACCCATATACTGTGAGGCTCCATCAAAGAATCCCACTGCTAAATCCCCGTCTAAACAGGGTGGTCTATCAATCCTTAATTTCTTTAGCATTTGTGCAATTTTATATTCTCCCAAGTCCTATAATATGAACAAGAAAACTTTTCTCATACTACGAAAGGCATTTTCAAAAATTATTAAATTCCTATGTTTCCACACCTCCCAGCAAATAATGCAGGGGATTTCTTCCTTATTATCCTTTTTCAAAATCCATATTTTAAAGCAATCTATCATCTCTCCACCTCCCCATTCACTGTGAAAGTTTAATTCCTTTGTAACTGAGGTCAAATGGATTTAATAAAGATGCAATCAATAAAAATATGACAAATTATTTCCTGAAATATCCCACACAGAACAAACGTTTTTTTTTTGTTTGTTAATTGGTCCAAACCTTCTTGGCATCGGGATTAACCTTTGGCTTGAGAAACCGCGACTCAGGGGCATCTAAACTGTCAAAATCACCCGGGGATCGCACCTGGCCTGAGCCACACCAACCCTTAACATGGTTGGATTTTTTGTCCCCCCAGGTTTCGAACTGGTGACTTTTCAACACAGAGTGGCTTAACAACACACTCTGTCACCGACTGTCCTACACCTCGGGGACACCACACAGAACACACTTACTTGGACCATTAAAACCTCTTGTCTTCATAATTTCCCACGTGAGTATCTTCTGTTCTAATAATAGCCAGATAAATAATTGAATTTTTAGAGGTAACTGCTAGTTACAAAGTTTTGTATACCAGAACTTTGTTTCTACCCCCCTCTCCTCCACCAACAATGCGTTATAAGCTTGTTTTGCACTTAACTATCCCAGTTTTATATCCCAAGACCATACCAGAGCATCTTTTAGATCCTTCAAATATATTCCCACTCACCTTAACCCCTTTGTATAATTATTCCATTCATGTTTTTTATCACCTTCTAGTCCCAAAATTTCAGCCTCTTTCCACCTATTATGAGTAGTGTCTTCCACATACCCCTCTCCATCCTGTGTCAAGTAGGTTACACCTTGTTCCTTCAATGCCACTGTAAGATTAGTTGAGAGTTTGTAAAAATTATGACAGCCCACTATAGGATCTACTCCTATACGAACAGTTTTCCCATTTCCAATCTTCCAAGCCAACCAATCATAGATAACAGGTAAGGAAAGTGTTAGAGCTTTCCAAAAATTTGAGGATCTATTACTAGAAAAATTTTCGAGTCTAAAACATTCTTCCACAGTCTCCTTTTGAAGGTATTTTTTATTAATAGCCTCATGCCACAAACCTGGAATCATCAGACATCGCCAAATACTCCTTACTGTCAGGGCTTTGCCAAATGTAAATATATTTTCTATGCCCCAACCACCATTCTTTTTTTGTTTTGAAAGCCTTTTCTAGCTAACCAGATGCATACATTCCTTATCTTTCTTACCTATCCATAGAAAGCTAAACATCCTTTGTCTTATTCTGTTCAAAACACTTTTTGGTATCTTGGCCAATGATAACCAATATATAGAGATACTTACCAGTATTGCCTTCAACAATGTGACCCTTCCACCTAAGGAAAGCAACCTATGTTTCCAGTGTGCAATTTGTTTTTCAAATTTATTCTCCAGCCATGCCCAATTAACGCGACTATAACAATTTGGTTTTATGTGGAATCCCGGGTACTTAAACCCTTCATCAACATGTCTTACATCAAAGGGTAACAAATCTTTCAACCATTCAAGTTCTTCCACTTCCCATCCTGCTTATAGAAAGACCTATTTTTGAATACTAACAACCATTCTCATTTCCTTATAGAATAGATTCAAAACCTTTTTATAAGTTTCCCATTCAGACTTGCTACCAATCCCAAAGAGAACAACATCATCCACAAACAAAAGGTGTGTAATTCTAATAGCTCTGGCTACTAGAATACCTGCAATGTTCTTTGCATCAACCTGCTCAAGTAAAAGTCTACTTAGACCTTCCACAATAAGTAGAAATAATAAGGGTGATAACGAGCATCCTTGTCTTAAGCCCCTGGAACTCTTGAAAAAGTTTGTTGGTTTACCATTGATCAAAACCACGTAGTTTGCAGAAGTAACACAACCCATAATCGAGTCTATTGCCTCCATTCTTACACCAACTTGTAATAAAACTAGACTGAGAAAGCCCCAGTCTACTCTGTCATATGCCTTTATTAGATCCAGTTTTAGTACCATTACTTTAATATTTCAACCTTTATGCTATGTACAACATATTGTACAACTCCAATTGCATCTGTGATTTGTCTTCCCTCTAAAACCCCAAACTGTTCCTTTGAGATACCCACAGACAGTGAACTTAACTTCAATATAAAAACTACATAGTCATGTAAATATCTCCATATTTTAACATAAAAAAATTATAATAACAATATTTTTTAGTTTGAAAGCTCACGTTGATGTTAATTTTATAATTATAATAAAAATAAAATATTTAATGTGTAAATAATGATGTTTAGAAAATAAATAAAAAATAATGAAATTTAAATAACTATAGTTAATAATATTTAAAATTTTATCCATATCTCTTAAAAAAAAAAGATGTTTTGATATTAAAAAAATAAAATGTTTTGATATTTTTAATAATGTAATTTGATTAGTAGCCATCATTTCTAACTAATAGGTAATGCCATTAGAAGAGTTTACCACTATTTCAAAATTGGTCTAATTTTTTGTTGGGCTTACAACAATTTTATAGGTCATGAATTTCCAATGCATTTTTCAAGAATTTTCTATGCACTTTCTGATTTTTATAACATTGTATGTGATAGTATTGGCCCTAGGAAGTTGGCATACTAAGTAAGCTATGGAGGGCTCATTTTCCTTCTACCACCTCAATGGTTTGGGTTAATGTTTGGATCATAGGTTTTTGACATTTAGGGTTCACCTCATTATGTTAAAGTGTCATTTCAATTTCTTGTTATGGGATATTAGTGAATAAGCATAACTATTCCATCTCTTCTTAGAGATAACCTATCACCATTCTAGGGCTCTTTGTATTGCTATATACAATGCAATTTTTTGACCATTTAATTTATTAATAAAATTTGGTTTTCATCGTAATAATATAATAGAAATTTTAATATATCTTAAGTCGTCTTTACCATATTATACATTTTTTTTTCATTTTCAATATAATTTGAATTAATAGAAAATTATACATAAAATTATTTAAAAAATTCATAACTTTATTGTATGTGATAAATATGTTTATTCTTCCCAAAGGGGTTGGATCCAATGGTGGAAAACGAGGAGTTTTCACCATTGTGAAAGGTTCAATTCTCATGAGGGACTAACTTGAAGCCATGGGGGGACCTTGAGGTAGTGGTTGAATGTGTGGTTTCATCTAGAGATATTATATCAAATGATATCATGACCCATGCACACATAAGTGGATCAAATCCCACCCCCATGTCCTTCAATTTTAAACCCATGGATGGGGTGCCACCTAATGCAAATGGATAGTGTGATGGATCAAGGTGACAAAGACACTTGGCCTTTTGAGCCTTGGGCTAGATCCGAGAGAAAGAGAAACTACACAACGCCGATATAGAACATTAACAGAACAATGTACTTGGGGTGTTCCATCCATTGTAGGAAGCTGCTAGACAACATGATTGATGCTCATGCTATTTAATTCTAGTATCAGGCCATCAATATTGCATTAACGACCATGACGAGTTCGTGATCTAATGACATAAGGGTACATTAGGTCCTATGGGATCTTCACTCTACTTTCTCCATTCACGTTAGGCATCATTTTTTGCGACGAGTGTAGGATCAAGAACCAAGCATTTTTCATTTAGGTGGAAAAGGATTCATGGTACACCATGTCATGCCAGAGAGAGAACTCGAAGCATGGTAGGGGTGACCACATTTTGGTAGGGAATATTTTTTCTAGAAGGGGTAGTGACACTTCAAGAAAAAATAGACAATAGTCTATGACTTCTTCACCTAGCTCTGACTGAACGCATAAGCAAGACAATGGACACATTTCCACGAGATGGGGATGCAAAATCGAATGGTTTGATCTCCATGTAAATTTGTTGTGTTTCTCTCCAAAATCTTTCCCCATCCTGCCCTCTCCAGTTAGTCCTCCACAGGTTTCTCCTCACGAGAACTCTAGTCGGGCCCATGGTGAATTATCATCAGGTCATCCAAGCCCTTCAACAGATGTGAACTCTTAGCGAATCCTTGAAGCATTGATCATGCTCCAATATTTTTTTTTCAAGATATGTAGTGAGGTCTCTGACCTTAAATTTCATCTCGAGCTTATGGACCAACATACCTCTTTGTTCATCGACACACACAATAACCTAGATGAAACAACACCTCCAACTATAGCCAATGAAAAAGTCTCATTCTCCTTCCCCCGGGGTTTATTTGATGACTGTTCTCATCAATGAAAGTTTCAAGATTTTGAATGCAAGTCTCTATTTTAGCATTAGGCTTATTCCCCTCGGATTATATGGAACAATTCTCTGGTATAGATATCGATATAGATTTCAATATTTAGTTATATTTTTTGGCCATGTGAAGCACATTGTTCTGGACATTAAGATGGAGAAGAGGTGGTTTCCATCTATGGCGACTTTGGCTCCAATAGACACTTGGAAGTTTGTAATGGTTTTTTATGACATGTTACTTATAGAATTATTACTTAAATAAATAAATATATTTATTCTAAAATATATTTCATATAAATTTACACTAAATGTTGATGTAATATTGGACAACATTTGTTTTCTCCTTGAAAAACACAAATTCAAATTTAACCATATTAACTATATATCAAATCAAATCAAGTTAGCTAGCATACCCCTTAAATAGGCTAATGGGAATGCATAAGTAATTAAATGGAGGTTTTCGTATGCATGTTGTTAATTATAATCATAAATATATTAGGGTTAGTGAACGATGTTGGTGGCCAAAATAGTGGCAAGGGGATAACCAGGAACGCACACTCACAAGAACATGTGCACGCTCCTAACCCTATAGGTTTGGAAGTTCCTAAACCTCCACTCAGTTTTTCACATACTTTTAGTGGCAAGAATGTGTACATGGATTATGTCCATGCTACCTCTTCTAAGATTTAGATTCATAGGATCATTGTTGATTCTATCGTGATCAATGGTAATCACATTTTTTTTCTACCACAAGTTCATCTTGCCCTGCCCCAAGCTGATCTCTGTTTTCTCCATTGAATATTCATTTTCTCAATTCTGATCTTTGAGTAGAAAGTTATGGTTGTTTGAATTTTTGTTCTCGTTCCCCAAACTTTGACAAAAGTTTCAAAATATGTCATAGGATTGCTAATGTGGCACCCTGCTGATGTGGCATGACACATTCCAACTAATGTGGCAACTGGTTCCATGTGTCCTTCTCCATTGTTTCCTTGTCATCCATCTTTTCCACACTGGAAAAGGCTCGACCACATCACATTCTGTATAGGTCTAGATACCCGTATTTTCTAAAATCTCGGATATTCGTCCATCTAGTACTTTCAAACCTCCAGATATCTATCCCTATCAAAATTTCGGATATCCGACCATCCAGAATCTAGAAATTTACACAAGTCTCTTTTTCTTAAATTCTATATTTCCTCCCTTATGCATGCGGGTCCCACCTATACCTTCCTATGAATTGGAACATGTTTTCCCTCTTGGAACTTATCCCTCTGCCTTGATTCCTATGGCACCATGAGGAGTTTCCACAACCACCATCTGACATTTTGAATAAGTCTTTTTTTATTGGAATCCCATATTTCCATATTTTTTGGATGGTCCAGGTTCCATCACAACATTCCACCATCCATAATTTAGGAATATAATTTTTTATAACAATCCATTTGTTGTAATCTTCAAATTTCTATATTTCCAAATGTGCATGGTTTTGTTTCCCGGTTCCACTACCCGAGCTTTGTCGAGATTAACTCCTGACCGTCCATACCACCTAGAAATTTGTGCTCTATGATATTTGGTTATCTGGCAGATGTTGATGTTCTCACCTTGTTGACGTGATAAGACACACTTTTCATTGATGTGGCATGATGTGGCCCTACCAACAAGACATCAAAAATATGACTTTTTCAAAAAATATCTTTATGAGAACTTCAATATTTTCTGATGATCCCGGTTCCACCTCCTAGTTTTGAATACCCAACCTACTCCCTACCACCTTCAACCGTGGCCTGCTAATGAATCCCTTGCACTGACGTGTCATCCGGCATGGCATGATAACTCGACATGATGACATGGAACTTCTAACACCAATTACTGACATGTCGACTGATGTGGCATTTGACTCATCCTATTGACATGCCACCATACTTTTACGTGGAATATGTCGATGTGGCCTTGACAACAATGTGTTGAAATGCACACTTGACACTGAGAGGTGGGGTGAATCAATGTCTAGAACTTATGATTATTTTCCACACTTTCACAAATTAACTAAATTAACTGAATAAGATATGCAAATCAATTAATTAATCATAAACATCTAAAACACAAACGTTATGAAGTAGATATAATATCTTTCTTTTATTTATTTAACTTGTATAAATAAATATAAAATCAATCATCTTTAACTTCGACTGAATATGAGAGATCCAACTCTTTGATACAAGACCCATATTGTAGTTCTCATATCCAATTGAGAAATGAGGAGTCCAACCCTCATAAAAAGACCCATCTTGTTAATCTCAGATCCAACTAAGATGTGAGGAATCCAATCCTCAAAACAAGACACAACTTGTAAACAAGCACCAACTTGATAGAATGAAATTTCATTCAATCCATTATACATACATATATATTTAATCCACCAAAACACTTCTTCTCAACATTATTTCTTATTTATATAGTCTTCCAAATGGTGTGAATTTGAACCATTGTGTCTTTTGATATTAAACCATTGTACCTTTTCATTTAAACGATAATATTAAAATTTAAATAATATCATTTTTCTTTTTATTATTCTTTTTTCATAATGATCATGATTTAAATTTATTTTAATCACGACTGTGTATCGATTCATTTTTCCTCATGAGTTGATCAAAGATATGGATCAACTCGTTATATCATTTGCATTCTTCTCTTGTGTCCTCAGTTCACCAATGTATCATATTCGAGCTTTTATTGATTCTTTGTATTGTTATGGTGTTAATTCTCTCTTGAATTACTCTACCAACCTTGATTTGTTTACATAAATTAAATCTGGATGAGGCACTTCCTTCAAACCATTTTCTTTGAGTCAAATTTACTCTTCAAGATCCCCCAATCTTAATCTATCTCTCCATATGCTTCCATAATTATAGATCTTGTTTCTGTAACCGTTGCCCCCTTCAATCCATTTTCATATGACCATGTGTGTAGATCCACATGCTTATTAATTTAAGCGATGTTCCCAATGCCTCATAGCTTATGTATTCGTAAACCATAACCGAGGGATGGAACCTAGTCCTCCAAACTTCAGCCTTCAGGTGATTCTCCCTTAAAATCATCCAATCTCTCGAAGTTTTAACTTCCCGGAGTGGTAAATAACTCACAATGAGTATCCACGAATGTAATATTCACCATTGATCATTAGGATCAACAGTCCTATCATTCCTCAGTGGGATCTCATTCCCCATAAGGAACTTATCATTATCCAATTTTAGGGACTTAATCAAGAGCTGATATGGATGATCCTTAGTTATTTTGTGACTTCGGGCTTTGATGATTAGCTGATAACATAAGCTTGAAATTCTCCAAAGTGATTACATCTCACAATGGTTGATCCAATGGTTAGCATGTTTTCCAGAACCAAATCAATGATCTAGCTTCAATATTTACACTATCCTTCCACTCATTTAATCCAATGTCTATGACTTAGTCAATGGTTGATATGGATGACCATTACTTATTTCAGTATTTCGAGACTTCGGAAATACAGAATGTTTGCACCTTTAATGCTTTAAATTTTCCCCAAGTCATTACTCTAGGAGTGACATGGTATGTGACATCAACCGTGATGATGTGGACTCTCAGTATGTGTGCCATGTGTCATCCTAATTTGTGATATTCACTGAATTTATGTGTCATATGATTTTGACACTTGTCACCATCTGATTGGGCCATGTGTCCTTGTTGACATGGATCAAATTATCTGGATGTACTGGCGTGTGTTCGATGTGTCCTTGGGAAATGGACCCTACTAAGATGGTCATGATGACTTGGGACGTCGGGGCTTCGGAGGTCTAGGCAATTTTTGCACCAATTTTCATCGGAGTTGGTCCACCCCGAAGTGGTCATCATGGAATTTCTTACACTATCCTTCCACTTGGATTTCATCTAATGACTGTGATCAGTTTTATATCAATGGTCCAAATTCATTTCAACCTTCGAGACTTCTAGTTATTCTCTTTTTCCCAATTCCCAATTCTCCCAAAGTGATATTCCCCGAAGAATAAATATTGAGTAACTTGACTCCATATAACGATCCTTATTTAACCCAAAAATCATAACACGGTCCAATGGTTTTTAGGAATTCGACTATTCATGATCTCAAGCCTTTCACCTTGCTTATCCTATCCTTCCACTTTATTCTATCCAACAATTGGGATATTTCCCGAAGTGTTCCTTAGATCAGACGGCTGACATTTATTCGTGAATTTGGGCTTCGGGAATTCTAGTTCAATTCTAACTCCTTTTAACCAAAGTGGTCAATGCCAAATATGACCACCATTGGATCCGCCTAACCTCGTCCAACGGTCACTATGCATTGCCTAGATATGATGGCCCTCATTCACTTTGAAACTTTGCGGCTCTGAACTTTGGGTAAACTTACATGTTCTTGGCTTCTTTTCACTGGAGTGGTCAGCATCAGAGTTGACTACCTTTTGATATGATGTTTCAACTTTTCCATTCCATATCGACGACTAAAACTTAAATCTAGATCAAATATTGATCTAATGACTAGGAAACCATCCAAAGCTCCTTCTTTAGATATGAAAGTTGATATTTAATCCTTCCCAACCTCTGACTTCACCTCAATCTAAATATCCTAGATTTTCATGAAATACGAATGAACATATCTTGTACATCATCTCTTCTGAGCTTCGATTATTGTTCTTCCTTTTGATCTAGTCAACACTACTTGTCTTGAGATTTTAATAATTGTTTGTACATTCTTTTATGCACTGATATTCAGCCTCTAACCCTCCTAAGCTATGAATTACTTGTTCTTCGTTACTCCTTCTATACATGGATTCTTTCCATGCTACCTCTCATGAGATTTAGGTTCATAGGATCAATGTTGATCCTATTGTGATAAGCAATAATCAAAAATTGCTTCTTCCACAAGGTGATCTTCATATGCCCCAAGGTGATATTCATTTTCTATGATTATTGTACATGTTTGACTCATGTTTCCATCAATGACAACACACAATCAATAATTCCAACAATCATCCCCTTTGTCATTCAGGGAAACCTATATGTAAAACAAAAATCAATTCATACCTTTTCTCCCTCTATCATTGATATTCTTTTCTATCTAATAGAAAATTTGTTTTCTTCTTAACTTTGTTTTACTAATTCTCTGCCCTTTTGACATCAATGCCAAAGGGTGAGGCTCTGACCATTTTCCTCCCCCCTGTGAATTTACTAACTGATTATCTCAGTCCATTGGGATATTTATGTTCAAATAAGTAGTCTTCTTAATACCAACTTGTAGTGATACCAATTTATATTGATCAAGTATTTTAAACCTAACATAATTACTTTCTTATTTGATAACCAAACTACTCCCCCTGAGTTTTTACTGACTTTCCTTTGTCAAATAGAACAAGAGTTTGAATCATACTGATCTTCTTGGTATGCTTTTTTCTTCTTTGATATTTCACAAGTATATCAATTCAGAATTGATACTAATTGATCTAATACTAATTTTGTTATCCATTGATATTTGCTAATATCAATTGATATTTGTTGATTGATACCCCTTGAACCTCTTTCCTACTTTTTATCTTCTCCACTTTTTACAAAAATGAAAAAAATGATCTTTTCCTTCTCCCTCTTAGGTTATACTCCCCATAAGGCAATGCTCTTCTTTTTCCATTTTTTCCTTCTTCTATTCTACAACTCCCCCTATCAATTATTTTTATTTCTTTGGTTAAAGGATTATGACATCATCAAGATTGTGTCATATTCTTCTATAGGTAATTCCCTTTCTTGAGCTTGATATATTTCATATTGAATTTGATATTCCTTATTAGGACCTTCACCCATCATTTTTTTCTTATTAATTTCTTCATTTTTAGGTGCAAGATCATCTTTCTTTCTTTCTCCTTCAGATTTTATTTTCCATATCTTTCTATGAGATATTTTTCTTTTTGGACCTTTTATTTCTAATTGTGTTTTTGGAGATTTGTCATCTCCTTTCTTCTTCCAAGTTTTATTAGGTTCTCTCCCTGAATTGAATGAATTATCTAAGGATTGAATTTTTAAACTCCTGCAGCTTTGGTATTTCCCAACAAAATTGTATCTACAACATCTAATTGAGATTTTGGATTTTCTTGTATATCCTTTCTCTAGTTTTTTGTTGTCCATTGCTTTATGGCCAAAGTTATGACATGAAAAGAAATAACCATTGAAGTTGTTTCCATTCTCGAATTTATTTTGGCTTGACATATCTATCTTTTGATTTTCTTATTCCTTTTTACTTCCATAGCTTCCTTCCTTAACAAAGTTCATGGTTTGTAATCAGTTTGTGATTTCACCTTTTCCTTTTGAGAAGGATGATCCTTTCTCATGTTTGTAAATGGTGCTCCACTTGTCACTATATTCTTTCTTATTGCATCCAAGACCAGTTTTGTCATGAGATGATCTTTAACTGTTCCAAATATTATCTAGAATATTTGAGCTATTCTGGATTTTGACATTTTTATTCGTCTTTTCATTCATCTTTTTGAGATTGACTATTTCCAATTTAAATTTGTGACATGTGTCTTCCTTATTATTTAAATGAATCTTCAGGGCTTCTTCCATTTCCTTAGCATGTTCAAGTTGAGTCTTTAGATTGAGGACTATTTCTTCTGTCTCATCCAAGACTTATTTACATTTAATAGTTTTATCATATGTCTTCAACTCTTCCATATCTTTTGTTAGATAAAAATATTTAGTTTTGATTCTTTTGATTTCTTCATTGTTTTCTAGCTGAATCCTTTTGAGATCGATGGCTTCCAATTCCAACCTGTGGCATGATTCTTCCTTTTTAGTTAATTGGATCTTTTGGGATTGTTCCTTTTTCTTAGATTATTCAATTTGAGTCATTAGATATGCATTAGTACTTTCCTTTATCTTTTTTAAGTTGATTATTTTCAATTCCAACAAGTGGAAAGAATTGTATTTCTTAGTTAACTTGATATTTAGGACTTCTTCACTTTCTTTAGTTTACTCAAGTCGAGTCTTTAGATTATTAACTAATTCTTCTATTTATTTTAGTACTTCTTTGCTTCTTTTATCATGTTTCTTCAATTATTCTATTTCCTTTATCAGATGATCAACTTAATTCTTCAATCTTCTGATCACTTTTTCTTTGTCTTCTAGCTGAACTCTTTATTAATTTTATTAATGGCTAGATTTCTCTAACTAGTGAAGTAGCAACATATATCTCTTTTGAATTTTCTGCAACTTTTCAAAAGTGTACATAACCGTGTACTCAATATTTTTAAAAGTATCCACAAGAACTTTAGTATATATACCATTTCATGGTTCCATATGAATCTCTTCTATTGCAGTTGTAACATCAGTCTTAAGATTTTGTAGTATTTCCTAAGTACTTATTGAGTTATGAATTAATTCATTGATGGAACTATTTCCTTTATTTATGACTGAGGATTCAATTAAATCCTTGATGACTTTATCCTTTTTGATGACACGGAGTTGCATCAAGTACTGCAATTCATTATTAGAAATATGTTTCACAATATTATGTTCTTCAATCTAATTGGAATTCTCCTTTTCTTTATCTTGTTTCGTATCTTGATAATAATTTTATTCTTCTAAGTTTTTTTCTTTATTCTAACAGGAATTCTCTTCTTCTTGTGTTTTATTTTGATAATATTCTTCTAACTCAAGCCATAATTCTTTAACATATTTGTAGTGCCTCATCTTTTCTTTGACTTGGTATGACAATCAATCCTGGATTGCTTTTAATGCTATTGAATTATTTTTCTTTGCTTCTCTTGTGGATTTGGTTTTGTTCTTTGAAGTAGTTAAGCGCCAGGGCTTACTTACTACTTGTAACAACCCTTAATTATTAATATGATTAATTTAATAATATAATCCTAAAAAGATTAGCTAAACTATATTCATGTCTTAAAATAACAATTCTAATTGATTATTATTAAAATAGTTGTTTATGATGGTTAATGATTAATTTGATTATTAATTAATTCATTAATTAATAAAGTATTAAATAAGAGGTGGATAATAAAATGTAATGTTTAAAATTGAGTTATGTATCCCACAAGGGATAACGTATTCAATACATTAGGATAAGTAATAAAGGAGGGATAAGGGTATTAATGGCGGGGGGATAAGGTGTAATAAAGGAGTTAGGTAGGAGTTAATGTAGGGAAGGCAGTGAAGGAGGAATAAGGGGGGGAAAGGAGTTTAGAGGGAGATTGATTCTACGAGGGGGGAGAAGGGATTTTAGGAGAGCTCT
>JZKD02S1749970.1:672863-711204 GCA_000966675.3 Picea glauca
AAAGATTAGCTAAACTATATTTATGTCTTAAAATAACAATTCTAATTGATTATTATTAAAATAGTTGTTTATGATGGTTAATGATTAATTTGATTATTAATTAATTCATTAGTTAATAAAGTATTAAATAAGAGGTGGATAATAAAATGTAATGTTTAAAATGGAGTTACGTATCCCACAAGGGATAGCGTATTCAATACATTAGGATAAGTAATAAAGGAGGGATAAGGGTATTAATGGCAGGAGGATAAGGGGTAATAAAGGAGTTAGGTAGGAGTTAACGTAGGGAAGGCGATGAAGGAGGAATAAGGGGGGGGGAAGGAGTTTAGAGGGGGATTCATTCTACGAGAGGGGAGAAGGGATTTTAGGAGAGCTCTGAGTATTGGACAAGGGAAGGAATTTACAGTGCACCAGGGGGTTGCTGGAGGTTTTGGGCTCGGAGGGCTAGGATATCCGTTGATATCCTAGGGCTAGAAGCTAACTAGTCGGCAGTGAGGTTGGTTTTGGGTGGTGTCCTAAAGAAGCAAGCAAGCTGCGGATAGCATCAGAGTTAAGGTACTTCTTTAAAATTCATGCATTGTTTGTATAAAAATTTGTTATTAAATTTTATTACTTGAAATATTAGATTGCGAATGTGCTAGATTAAGTAATTATTAAATTTTACTGTAGTGTTGCAATTTAATTGTTGCTTAAATTAATTTAGAGCCATTACACTACTGAATACCAAACTCCATATCCTCTTGAATTTAGATACCATTTCATTCCTTCCCTCCATGAAGAATAGTCTATTCATCAAATAAGGAAGATTCATTTGTGGAGAGAGCCATTTGTCCACCCATTTCTTCATAATCTACCTTCTAGTTTTTAAACTATACTAAAGGAACTCGCTTTGATACCAATTGTTGAAATGTACACTTGACACTGAGAGGGGCGGTGAATTAGTGCTGAAACTTATAGCTATTTTCCACACTTTCAAAAATTAAATAAATTAACTGAATAGGATATGCAGTTCACTTAATCAATCATAAAAATATAAAACACAAACTGTATGAAGTATATATAATATCTTTCTTTTATTTATTTAACTTGTATAAATAAATATAAAATCAATCCTTTAATATCTTTGACTTCAATTGAATATGAGAGATCCAACTCTTTGGTACAAGATCCAACTTAGAGTTCTCAGATCCAACTGTGAAATGAATTATCCAACCCTCATAACAAGACCCAATTTGTTGATCTTAGATCCAATTGAGATGTGAGGAATCCAATCCTCATAAAATAAATCAGCTTGTAAACATGCACCAACATGATAGAATGAACTTCCATTAAATCCATTATATATACATATATATTTAATCCACGAAGACACTTTTTCTCACCAATCTTTCTTGTTTATATAGTCTTCCAACTGGTGTGAATTTGAACCATTGCGTCTTTTGATATTGAACCATTGTACCTTTTCATTTAAATGATAATATTAAAATTTAATTAATATCATTTTTATTTTTATTATTCTTTATTCATAATGCTCATGATTTAACTTTCTTTTAATCATGATTGTGTATCGGTTCATTTGTCCTCATGAGTTGACTATAGATATGGATTGACTCATTATATTGTTCTCATGTTTCTATTGTGTCCTCAGTCTGCTAACAAATCATATTCGATATTTTATTGATTCTCTATAGTGTCATGGTGTTCATTCTCTGTCGAATTACTCTACGAACCTTGAGCTATTTACAAAAATGAAATCCGTATGAGGCACTTCCTTCAAACCATTTTCTCTGAGTCAAATTAACTCTTCAGGATCCCGTGATCCTAATATGTCTCTCCATAGGATTCCATAATTATAGATCTTGCTTTTGCAATTGGCACCCTCTTCAATCCATTTTCATATCAACATATGCGCAGAACCACATTCCTATTAAATTAAGTGATGTTCCCAGGGCCTCATAGCTTATGTGTTTGTAAGCCATGACCAAGGGATGGAACCTAGTCCTCTGGACTTCAGCCCTCAGGCGATTTTGCCTTAAAATCATCCAATCTCTCGAAGTTTGAACTTCCCAGAGTGGTAAATAACTCTTAGTTAGTATCCCTTGATTTAATCATCACCGTTAATAATTAATATCAACGGTCATATCATTACTCAATGGGATCCCATTCCCCATAAGGCACTTATCGTTATCAAACACTAGGGACTTAATCGGGAGCTGAGACGGGTGGTCCTTAGTTATTTCACGACTTCAGGCTTCGACGATTAGCTGATAACATAAGGTTGGAATTCTCTAAAGTGGTTACCTCTCTCAATGGTTGATCAAATGGTTAGGATTTTTTTCGAAACCAAATCAAAGATATAGCTTCAAACCCTACACTATCCTTCCACTAGATTCATCCAACATCTATGACTTAATCAACCGTTGAGATGGACGACCATTATTTATTTCAGTATTTTGGGATTTCGAGAATTCAAAATATTCGCACCTTTAGTTCTTTCAATTTTCCCGAAGTTAGTACTCCTGGAGTGGCGTGGTATGTGACATCACCCATGATGATGTGGAATATCAATATGTGTGCCATGTGTCACCCTAATTTGTGATTTTCATAGACTTTACCTGTCATATGATTTTGATACTTGTCACCATCTGATTGGGCCACGTGTCCTTATTGATGTGGACCAACTTATGTGTACCTACTGACGTGTGTTCCATGTGTCCTTCTGACATGGACCCTACTAACATGGTCCTGATGACTTGGGACTTCAGGGCTTCAGAGGTCCAGGTAATTGTTTCTCCAATTTTCATCGGATTTGGTCAGTGCCGAAGTGTTCAACATGGAATTTCTTACACTATCCTTCCACTTGGATTTCATCCAACGAATGTGCTTAGTTCTAGATCAATGGTACAAATTCATTTCGGCCTTGGGGACTTTGGGTTATTCTCTCTTCCCCACTTCCCAATTCTCCCAGAGTGAGATTCCCTGAAGAATAAACCTCGAGTAACTTAACTTCATGTAATGGTCCTTCTTTAACCCAAAAATATTAACATGATCCAATCATTGTCGAGAATTTTGTTTATTTAGGATCTCGGGCCTTTGGAATTTCTTATCCTATCCTTCCAATTTACTCGATCTAATGGTTAGGATATTTCTCGAAGTGTTCCTTAGATTATACAACTAACTTTTCTTCGTGAATTCGAGCTTTGGGAATTCTGGTTCAATTCAAACTCCTTTTCACCGAAGTGGTCAGCACTCGAATTGACCACCATTGGATCCGCCTAACCTCATACAATGGTCACTATGCATTTCTCATATCTAATGCCCCTCATTCACTTTGGGACTTCGGGGCTCTGACCTTCGAGTAAACTTACATGTTATTGGCTTCTTTTCCACAGAGTGGTCAGCGCCAGAGTTGACTACCTTATGATCTGACGGTTCAAATTTTCCATTCGAGGTCGACAACTAATACTTAACTCTAGATAAAATATTGATCTAACGACTGGGAAACCATCCTCAACTCTTTCTTTAGATTTGACAGTTGATATTTAATCCTTTGCAACCTATGGCTTAAACTCGATATAATGATCCTGGATTGCCCCAAAATAAGAATGAAAGACTCATATGTGTCATATCTTCTGAGATTCAATTAAAATTCTTCCTTTTGATATATTCATCGTTATTTATCGTAAGATTTAAATACATTCTTTTCTTCATTGATCTTCAATATCTAACCCTCCCGAGCTCTGAATTCCCTGTTCTTTGTTACTACTTTTGTACATGGATTCTCTCCATGCTACCTCTTCTTAGATTTAGATTCATATTATCATTGTTGATTCTATTGTGATCAACAATAATCATGAATTTCTTCTACCACAAGGTCATCTTCCCCTGCCCAAAGGTGAGCTTCATTTTCTATGATTAATGTACATGTTTGACTCATGTTTCCATCAATGAAAACAAACAATCAATAACTCCAACATGATGTTGATGTGGCAGTTGGAAGAACATGTTGAAGTAGCATCTAGGATATGACATCTATAATTTTTCAAAAATCCATTTATTGATTTTTCTAGATATTCATATTTCTAGATATACAAATTTGGAACTTCTCAAACATCCAAATATCTCCAGTCCGGAGCTTGGCCCACAACTACAACTATGGTCTGTTGACAAGTATATTCCACTGGAAACCCACCACATGGTATCCACGTCATAACCACATGGAATCTACCTCACCATGATGTCATTAACTCACAATGTTCTATTGAGGCTTGGTTCCATATCCAAATCTAGATCTTTTTTTAAGTCCCTTTTATAAGAAAATATGTATTTTTTAGATTTTTGGATACAGGGTCCCTCTCCATCATTGTTCTGCACCAAATCACTATTTGGTTTGGGGTCCACATCCAAAATATGGACTTTTAACAAAGTCCTCCTTTCAAAAATCCTGGATGTTACCTATCCAGATAAGGGGGGTTCCACCATTGGTTCCATCATTGGCCCCACTCCTTAGGTTATGGTTCAAGTTGAAGGTTTGGTCACTAGTTTTTATATATGAAATCCAGGATACAATGTTTTCCAAAAATCCCTTTTTATGAATCCTCTGATCATCCAAATTTCTGGATGGTCTCGACTCCTCCCTCTAGGTTCCACCATCTGACCTTTGGGTCTCAGGGTATAATGTGTCGGTATATAGGCTCAAAATTCCCTTCAACTGGGCTCTGATTTCCACCTGTACCCCCGCATCATCCCGATGTCATCTGTATGAAAAATCCTCAATTTTTTCATAATTTTGAATTTTCAAAAATTTCCAAAAATCCCCAAAATTCAAATATTCTTCTCTTGGCTTCCATGGAAATCTGCAAGTCAACTTCCCATAACTAATTTTAGGCTTTTATTAGAAAAATTGACCTCTACAACAAAAATTCAACCTTCTCTCATCGATTCTCTCACTGAAATCTACTGCATAAATTGGGATTTGTTCCCAATTTCTCCCAATTTCACCATGCAGTCTATGTAAATTCTTTAATTTTGGCCTTGTTCTCAGTCCGTACAACATTATTTTTGTAACCTTAAGATTTGATACCAAGATGTAACTCCCAAAACCCCAAGCCAAGGAACACCACCACAAATTTTCTCTTTAATACCATAATTAACTATGCCTGTTGTAGCTTTATAACCATTGTTTTACAATTTTTCCCTGCATATAATTACAATTATTTATCCCAACAAGCAAACCGTACCATGCATAATCATGTAAAATAATATTAAAACATGCTCAACAATCATCAATGTAATGTGCAGAAAATTAAATAAAACACAACAAAAAATAACACATTACAACACATTAAACAAGCAATTAAGCATTCAAAGTCACGCCACATATATTTTGTAAGAAGCACCAACTAGTTTCATATCTCTGACATTCCTCCCAATAGTAGAAACTATTATTTCAATTCTCAACATCAGGTCACCCCCAAGCCAACGCTATGACTCCACCATGACAAAAGTACTCTCACTAATCCCACTAAGGTCTAACAACACACAACAGACCAAGGCAAGGCTAATGGCACCAACTCCAGTAGAGTTTCCCCTCATATTCTCTCATTCCCCATAGCATTTCCTACCCAAGGAATTGTACCCCTTCACTAATTCGTAGTCCATGAGTTTTACCGCTTCCCTTCTAGGGATACAACAACAGGTCGACCATGAATTCTCAAAGCTATGTGGCACTTGGAACACAAGGCTTCTCTGAAGGAGTTTATAGGCACCCACAAGGATAGCACACATGGACAACTATCACATCAATCCTCCCACTCAAGGATAATTTCTCCATAGGCCTAAGAACCTACTTCTTCACACCCAAACCACCAAGGATTTATAGGGTATCATCTCCAACAACTTGCAGTTCTCACTCTTTCCTTTTGCTTCCTCTCCAAACCAACATCAATTTGAATGAGTGAAAAAAATACCCAAACACAGTAAACCCAAGGCTTAAGTATGCATGCCAACAAATTGACAAATGACACATGAAACCACTTCCCTTCTCTTGTGAACTCGTCCCACTTCCAAAGACTTAGAAAAAGAACATAAGCATGCATAAAACTTAGGTTTGGGCTTTCTTTTGGAATAGATAATTATATTCCTTGGCTTAGACTCTTATATTACGCCCCATTCATAAGTACCTAAGAACCATTTTCCTCTCGTGGAGTCCTATTCCCCCATACTCTTTCTGTCCTAAGGTTTTCAACAATGATGGATTTTATTAATTTAATAGTGTGATTACAAAAGACAAAGCTTGGCTCACCGACCACAACATACGAGCTCGCCAATCTCATATTCCATAGGCACCCTAGCCTAAACATTCACACATACAAGGCACTCTGGCCCAAAATATCCTATCTCACCAGCCTATATGTACAAATATAAATTCATATATATAATTACTACCTGGGGATATTACAACTTAGCTAATGTAAGGTGTAATTATATTCAAGGAAGTGATGTTTCAATTTTCCAATCACGCAGGTTTCTTTTCTCCACTCTATGTAGTGTGTGATCGGTGGAATTGTGGAATCATTAAGTTGATGATCTTGTTGGATACCCAATAAAATTATTTTCCTCATGAATGATAAATCACTAAGTTTGGAAGCCAAAACACCTTAGAATTTAGTGATTTATGATTTATTTTTGAGGTGGGAAAAATTACAATTCTGGGCCCAAGGAAAATGTAACGAACTTTCCATTTTCAGATGATTGACTCAATAAAAGAGAAATCATTGGTTGGGAGGATAGTAATCCTTCAAACCCAATGCTTGGGCCTTAATAAGATCTAAATTTATATATTTAACTTAAAAAGGTAAATCAATCACTTGGAAGAGTTGTTTGCTATCAAAACCTAGCAATTGAGCTTCTTGGCTATTGAGCTCAACAATTTTCCCCAAAAAGAAAAATCTACCACCTCACATTGTTTTCTGCACTCCAAACTGAGTGATTAGGCCTTTGTCTCATGAACTCAACAATTTTCATGCATTTTTAGGTTGTTTTCTAAATGTAACTCCCATTCATAGATATGAAGCCTTGGAATTGTTTAAGACCACACATTGCCCTCTTTTTCTTCATTTCTCCTTCTTTGCAGTCTAGTGACCTCCTTCTTATTCCTTTGGCTCCTCCTCCTTATATCTAATGTGTTTTGTAGGTTTGAGAATGTGAGGAGCCATCCTAGTAAACAAGCAAGTATTTTATCCATTTCTTGGGTGATGCACATTGCACAAAATATACAAGATCGACATTCCCCTTTGAAAAATCAATTTGTATTACATTTGGGGTTTTTATGAAATAATTTTAAGATTTGATGGTTACTTGTTAACTATACATGAAAACATGATTAACAAACCATTTGATAGTGTTAACATCCCTAGAGTTAGGGTGTCAAGTCTCCTTGTGTCTAGAGTAATGCTTTTAGTAAGTAAATAAAGTTTTCACTACCACAATTGTTAGACAATTAACAAATAGTAGACTTAATTGATTTGTAAGCAATCCTTGTGTGTTTTGGATCACTAGGAATGGCTAGGAGAAAGGAGAAGGAAGAGTTATTAACAAAGAAGTAGAGAGAATGATTTTATGTTTATCTCTATAGATGGAGAGGCGAATTGGAATGAAAGACTATCTTTATGAATTGTTTGTCAACATTCTTATGTTCATTTAAAGTCCATTTCTTGAAGTCGCGTGATAAAATATCTTGCTCTTTAATGGCTTCAATTTTGAGTTTTCTTTGATATCTTTATCATTTGAGTTTATTCTTTTCCAATTTATTATGAATCATATATTTGGGAATGTTGACCTTTTGTTTAAGAAATCACCAGTGGAATAAATATTTATGAAGCCATGCATTTGAATAGTCCTTCCTTTAGTTTCTTGATCTAACATTCAAATTCATGTTGTGGATTTTTTTGAAGGACTCAAAGGAATGGAATGTGAATCTTGGTTCTTTGGTTTAGGAAATTTTCATATGAAAAATTATAAAGAAAAAAATGGAGCAACAAAAATTAAAATGTTGTGTCTTACACTTTTACTTGGACGATGTAATGATATTTCACATAGTTGAGAGTATTAATGGTATACCTTTTGCAGTGAAAATACAAAGTCACTTTGATAAACTCTTGACAAACCTCATATGAATTGTAGTAAGATTCTCATCAGTTGCTTGGTGACATTTCATTGAATAAATAAATGACTCAGCATAGGATTTTTTATGAGTTTTCTTTTCAATGCTAATTGGATTAATAGTTTATAATTTGCATTTTACTAGTAGAAATTTGAAAGATGTTTTGATAAAAGAGCATGGAAAAATGTCGTTTTTTTTAAAATCTATTGAAGGATCCATCATTATTCACATTTCTTCTAAGGAATTTGATTCATAAAAAAATATTGCTAGTTCAATGAAATACAAACTTCCACACTTTTAATCACCCACCAAGACTTACATATCTCCTCTATTTAATGTTCAAGATTGTGCATTGCCAAAAGTTACCAAAATGTAATGCATAATGAGAACTAATGCCAAAATTCATTGTTTGTATTGGAGGCACTAGAGAACAACTTCTTGGTTACAAGCACAATGTACTTGGGGTGTTCCATCCATTGTAGGAAGGTGCTAGACAACATGATTGATGCCCATGGTATTTAATTCTAGTAGTAGGCCATCAATATCACATTAACGACCATGACGAGTTCGTGATCTAATGACATAAGGGTACATTAGGTCCTATGGGATCTTCATTCTACTTTCTCCATTCGCGTTAGGCAACATTTTTTTGCGACGAGTGTAGGAACAAGCACCATGCATTTTTCATTTGGGTGGAAAAGGATTCATGGTACACCATGTCATGCCAGAGAGGGCGCTCGAAGCATGGTAGGGGTGACCACATTTTGGTAGGGAATATTTTTTCTAGAAGGGGCAGTGACACTTCAAGTAAAAATAGACAATAGTCTATGACTTATTCACCTAGCTCTGACTGAACTCATAAGAAAGACAATGGACACACTTCCACGAGATGGGGATGCAAAATCGAATGGTTTGATCTCCATGTAATTCGTTGTGTTTCTCTCCAAAATCCTTCCCCATCCTGCCCTCTCCAGTTAGTCCTCCACAGGTTTCTCCTCACGAGAACTCCAGTCGGGCCCATGGTGAATTATCATCAGGTCATCCAAGCCCTTCAACAGATGTGAACTCTGAGCGAATCCTTGAAGCATTGATCATGCTCCAATATTTGTTTTTCAAGATATGTAGTGAGGTCTCTGACCTTAAATTTCATCTCGAGCTTATGGACCAACATACCTCTTTGTTCACTAACATGCACAATGACCTAGATGAAGCAACACCTCCAACTGTAGCCAATGAAAAAGTCTCATTCTCCTTCCCTCGGGGTTGATTTGATGACAATACTCATCCATGCAAGGTTCACAATTTTGAATGCAAGTCTCTATTTTAGCATTAGGCTTATTCCCCTCGGATTATATGGAACAATTCTCTGGTATAGATATCGATATAGATTTCAATATTTAGTTATATTTTTTGGCCATGTGAAGCACATTGTTCTGGACATTAAGATGGAGAAGAGGTGGTTTCCATCTATGGCGACTTTGGCTCCAATAGACACTTGGAAGTTTGTAATGGTTTTTTATGACATGTTACTTATAGAATTATTACTTAAATAAATAAATATATTTATTCTAAAATATATTTCATATAAATTTACACTAAATGTTGATGTAATATTGGACAACATTTGTTTTCTCCTTGAAAAACACAAATTCAAATTTAACCATATTAACTATATATCAAATCAAATCAAGTTAGCTAGCATACCCCTTAAATAGGCTAATGGGAATGCATAAGTAATTAAATGGAGGTTTTCGTATGCATGTTGTTAATTATAATCCTAAATATATTGGGGTCAGTGAACGAAGCTGGTGGCCAAAATAGTGGCAAGGGGGTCACCAGGAACGCACACTCACAGGAACACGTGCACGCTCCTAACCTTATAGGTTTGGAAGTTCCTAAACCTCCACTCAGTTTTTCACATAGTTTTAGTGGCAAGAATGTGTACATGGATTCTGTCCATGCTACCTCTTCTAAGATTTAGATTCATAGGATCACTATTGATTCTATCGTGATCAACAATAATCACAATTTTTTTCTACCACAAGGTCATCTTGCCCTACCCCAAGCGGATCTCCCTTTTCTCTGATTAATGTACATGTTTGACTCATGTTTGCATAATGACAATACACAATCAATAATTCCAACATGATGTTGATGTGGCAGCTGGAAGAACATGTTGAAGTAACATCCCGGATCTGACATCTAGAATTTTTCAAAAATCCATTTATTGATTTTTCCAAATATTCATATTTCTAGATATACAAATATGGAACTTCTCAAACATCCGGATATCTGCCATCCGAAGACTAGCCCACAACTACCACCATCGCCTGTTGACAAGGATCTGCCACTAGAAACCCGCCACATGGTATCCACGTCGTCACCACATGGACTCTACCTCACCATGATGTCACTGACTCACAATGTTCTGCCGAGGCTTGGTTCCATATCCAAATCTGGATTTTTTGTTAAATCCATTTTATAAGAAAATATGTATTTTTTATATTTTCGGATACATGGTCCCTCTCCATCATTTCTCTGCATCAACTCACTATTTTTGGGGGGGTCCACATACAAAACATGGACTTTTAACAAAATTCTCCTTTCAAAAATCCTGGATGTTCACTGTCTATATCAGGGGGGTTCCACCACTGGTTCCATCACCGGCCCCACTCCTTAGGTCATGGTTCCAGTTCAAGGTTTGGTCACTAGTTTTTATATATGAAATCCAGGATACAATGTTTTCCAAAAGTCCCTTTTTATGAATCCTCCGATTATCCGGATTTCTGGATGGTCTCGGATCCTCTCTCTAGGTTCCAACATCTGACCTTTGGGTCTCAAGGTACGATGTGTCGTATATGGGCTCAGAATTCCCTTCAAAAGGGCTCTAATTTCCACCTGCACCCCCGCATCATCCTGACGTCATCTGTATGAAAAATCCCCAATTTTTTCATAATTTTGAATTTTCAAAAATTTCCAAAAATTCCCAAAATTCAAAGATTCTTCTCCTGCCTTCCATGGAACTCTGCAAGTCAGCTTCCCACAACTAATTTTAGGCTTTGATCAGATAAATTGACCTCTATAACAACAATTCAAAATTCTCACATGGATTCTCTCACTGAAATCTACTGCATAAATTGGGATTTGTGCCCAATTTCACCCACCATGAAGTCTACGTAAATTTTTTAATTTCGACTGGTTCTGGTTCCATACAATCTGAATTTTATAACCTTGAGATTTGATACCAATGTGTAACTCTCCTAACCCCAAGTCGAGGAACACCACCACACATTTTCTCTCTGATACGATACTTAACTATGCCAGTCGTAGCTTTATAACCACTGTTTTACAAATTTTCCATGCATAAAATTACAATTATTTATCCCAACACGCAAACCGTACCATGCATAATCGTGTAAAAGAATATTAAAACATGCTCAACAATCATCAATGTAATGGGCAAACAATTAAATAAAACACAACTAAAAATAACACATTAAACAAGCAATTAATCATTTAAAGTCACGACACTTATATTTTGTAAGAAGCACCAACTAGTTTCATATCTCTGACATTCTTCTCAGTAGTAGAAACTATTGTTTCAATTCTCAACATCAGGTGACCCCCAAGCCAAGGATATGAATCCGCCATGACAAAAGTATTCTCACTAATTTCACTAAGGTCTGACAACACATAACAAACCAAGGCAAAGCCAATGACACCAACTCCAGTAGCATTTCCCCTCATAGCCTCGCATTCCCCATAGCATGTCCTACCCAAGGAAGTGTACCCCTTCACTAATTTGTAGTCTCTCAGTTTTACCACTTCTCTTCTAGGGATACAACAACAAGCTGACCATGAAGTCTCAAAGCTCTATGGCACTTGGAACACAAGTCTTCTCTGAAGGCGTTTATAGGCACCTAGAGAAAACTATCACATCAATCCTCCCACTCAAGGAGAATTTTTCCATAGGCCTAAGAACATGCTTCTTCACACCCAAACCACCAAGGATTTACAGGGTGTCAGCTCCAAAAACTCGCAGTTCTCACTCTTTCCTATTGCTTCCTCTCCAGACCAACATCAATTTGAATGAGTGACAAAAATACCTAAAACACACTAAACTCAAGGCTTAAGTATGCATGCTCATGCAGGAGCATCCCTCATGTCAAGCGAGCCAGCACGGAAGATGAAGGACAACTGGACAAGCCCAGCCAAATTTTTGAATTTCCCTTGAAGTTGATGCACCAAATACAAATGAGATCATTTAATGACGACGCCTTGGTATAATGTAATCAGACCTTGAGTGCCCCACTCTCGTCTGAAGTAGATAGAGGAATTTATGTTGAGATGAAATAGGTAGATAGAATTGAATATTAGATTAGACAGTTTTAGGAGGAGTGGAGGGAAAACGGATATAGACACCCTCATTGTGCATTGTATCATTATCCAGGAAGAGTTAGAAGCAATTCTGAGCATTGAGAAGAGCAACAGAGAGCTGTGCAGAAACACCCATGTATAGTCATTTGGATTAATAGAAGAGTTTAATTCAAATTCATGGAGTTGTGTATTGTTCTCTGTGTATGTGTGTTGATTGATATTCTCATGAGTATTTACTTCCTGTTATGCATTTGTTGTTATGCTATGTATATGATTTCATGTGTTGAGATTGAAGTCTAAAAGGATGTAGAAGAAATGAGTTTCAATTAGTTCTCTATCTGAGCAAGGATTCCTGCAAGGAGTGCAGTTGAAGTCGTTTGCAAGGAGTGCGTTGACAGAAGTCTTGGATAGTTTAACTCTTGTTCTCGTTCACCCAGAAGTGAAATTGGGTTATACAATCTATGCAGGGAATGCGCAAGCTAAGTAGAGTCTCAGTTGTGAATCTGAGCAAAGTATTGAAGGACTGCTGCTGCAGGTGTGCGCAGAGTCGAAAGAACTCAACACTTGGAGGTGTTTGAGAAATGTCGCAAGGAGTGCATGCAAGGACCCTCTTTGAGGTTGAAAGTGTGAGAAAGCTCAGGAGGGATAAGGATTTCAAGCTCATTGAAGAGAAGCACTAGAAGTTTGTTCCGTGGAGTGCTTAAAAACAAGCGTTGTGCAGTTGCACCGCAGGCGAACAAGTTCCGCAGAGGGATACTTGGTTATTCTGTAGAAATCGCCAAAGGAAATAAATTGACGGTTAGGATCTTGAGGAGAGGATTTGTGAAATCTCGTCAGCCATTGGATCTGCCAAAGAAGCGAGGAGGTTACGGCCGTGCCCGAAGTTCAAGCTCTAGAGGGGTCGTGAGTCGTTGGATTGTTGATCAATTACTCATCAGCCATCTGATCTGACAGGAGTTGCACAAGGTTTAAACCCTCGTGAGCAGAGTAAGAAACCCAAGAGGCATCGAGATATAGAGCTGTCGGGGTTTGGGAAATCGGGATTCACGAGAGCAGAAGATCGAGAATTTCCATAGGAAGAACCCCGGGAAGATTGGGACAGTCCATTTGTGGAGATGAATGGTTGGTATTGAGGTGTCAGGAGTCAGGAAATCAGAGTTCCTGAGGTCGTGAGAGTCGGGACATCAGAAGTCTTGAAATCTTGACAAGCTCAGAGCCGTCCATCTGTTGGGACAGGTGGCAGGGATCGAGAGTCCATCGGCATTCTGAAGATTCCGAAGACAAGAATCTGTGACCAGTTGAACCCCGAAACAACGAAAGGATCACAGCCGGAGGATCCCAAGGAGGACACATGTCACGTGGTCATCTAGATCGGGGATGTGGTCATCGGGATTCAGGTAAGTAAGTGTTCATGACCTTGTAAAGTCTCGAAACAACGAGGACTGATCTGAACCGTCCATTTATTAGGGACACGTGTCAGAGATCTGAAAGGAGTCGAAGTTCGGCATTCCGCGAGTCCTAGGGACGAGGTGTTCAAGACATAAGAAATCGCAAAATCCCGAGAGTTAACCAAGATCGTTCATCAGGGGAGGACATGTGGAAGAAATTGGAGCCATTGGGAAAAGTCCCGACAAGGAAGTCGTCTATTGGTGTTTGGGTCATCAGGATATCGAGGATACTGGTGACAAGGTGTTTATGCATTTTGGAATCACAAAGTCCGAAACCCCAACAGGGAGGAAGGTGCCACCGTGGGACCAGCTATCAGCAAACCAGAGAGTCGGGATTCAAGGAATTGGGAATCCCGTGGGCAAGTGTTTTTCAGCATTTGAAACCCCGTAGCCCCGACGAGGGATAAGACTGCGGTCAGGGGGACAACAGTCATAGGATCCAGGAGCCTAGCCAGGAGAGCTAGCGCGCAAAGAGCATGTCGGGATTCAAGGGATCACGAATCCTCACGACGGGTGTATTTTGACATTCGAAAGTCTGAAACCTCGATGGGAATATGAATGCGGTCATATAAGAGGAGCTCGCGTGGACTAAACACGGGGCCCGAGGGCTAAGGCAACAGAGGAGCATATTGGGGATCGAGGATCGGAAAAACAAGTTGTTTGGACATTTCAAGTGCCAAAATCTCGATAGGAGGAACCCTGATAACAAAGTAAAAGGCCAATATTGATTTCCCAATAGAAGAAGGGGAGATCCCGTGAGGGAGTTCTGTGGGTGAAAATTTCCCGATAGGGAAATAAAAGAACCTTTCAGTTCTTCGGGCCGAGGAAGGAAGAAAGATCCTGTGAGCGGACGTGCCTAGCAGGCGTGCCTACGTCAAGTGGTATCAGAGCTTAGAAAAGCTTCTTTTCTTTCTGTAGCAGGGAGAAAGAAAATTCACCATGCCGTTGAGGAGAAGAGATAGATAATCACCCGATCCAGAGGAGGAAAGGGAAACACCCAGAATAAGGGGTAGGCAAGTGCAGAATCAAGAAGTGGAGAGAGAGATGCATAACTTACGCATTATGATTGTGGACATGGATATAAGACAAAGGCAAAAAGATGATGAAGGAGATATCAGTGAGTCTGAAAATGAAGATGATGTTGGACATGGAGAAGAAGAAATCCCAGTGGAAGATGCAGCAAATGAACGCTTACTAAAGGCTATTGCAAGAATGGGCACAAAGGTAAAAATGTACATTCCAGTTTATGAGGGAAATCTGGATGTAGAAGAGCTTCTATACTAGATTAGAGCTCTAGATACCTATTTTGATTATGAAGATATCGAACAAGACAAGAAGGCTAGGCATGCCATCATGAGATTGAAAGGACATGCAGCCTTGTGGTGGGATGAACTACAAGCTGACAGGCGTTGCCAAGGCAAGCGGAAAATCAAGAGCTGGGATAGGATGATTGCAAAGATGAAGGCAAAATTTATTCCCAGGGACTATCAAATTTCTCTGTACGAGAGGATGCAGAACCTGAGACAGAAGCTGATGACAGTGAAAGAATATACTGAAGAGTTTTACAGGTTGAACATTAGAGCAGTTCATCGTGAAAGCAGTGATGAAAAAGTGGCCAGGTATATGAATGGCATGAGATATGAGATTCAGGATGAGATGAGCATGGCAACCATCCGAATGGTAGAGGATGCTTATCAAATGGCTCTAAAGGCAGAAGAGAAGATGAGCTGAAAGAAAAGTCAGAGGGGCAGAGGGAAAAGTCAGCCTAGGGGAAAATCAGTTGCCCAGGAAAGAACCCAGAAGCCCAGGGACGACTGGAAGAAACCTTAGATTCGGACAGAGAGAGGTGGAAGCTCACAACAAGGGCAATATGTTGAACAGAGAGAACAACATACTGAGAAGGGAGGAGGATATGCTGATAATAATAGGTTCCCTCATACCAGAGGTAGAGGAAGAGGAAGAGGTGGAGTAATCGCATGCTTCACATGTGGAAAAGATGGGCACAAGTCATTCGAGTGTCCAGAGATAAAGAAAGATGGAGGAGAAACTCACATCGCTGAGGCACAGAGGCGAGATGTTGAGGCAGAAGATGTTGAAGGTGGAAGATCGTTGGTGATGCGAAAAGTCCTTTTGACACCAGAGAAAGAGGTGGAAAGTTCAGTCCAAAGGACCAGACTTTTCAGAACAACTTGCAAGACCAAGGGTTGGGCATGCAAGGTCATTGTGGACAGCGGTAGCACTGATAATCTCGTTTCAACCGAGATGGTAGAAAATCTAGAGCTGGAGATGACTGATCATCCAAATCCATATAAAGTTTCGTGGCTACAAAAAGGACATCAGGTAAATGTCACCAAACAATGTTTAGTTGAATTTAAGATAGGAGGATATAATGATAAAATTTTGTGTGATGTTATTCCTATGGATGTTTTTCATGTATTGTTGGGTAGACCATGGAAATATGATAGAAATGTGATTCATGATGGGAGGATGAACACATACACCTTGGAGAAGAATGGGAGGACACACATGTTGCTTCTGATAAAGGATAAAGAGGTGAAGACAGAAGTAAGCAACATAGTACTTCTCATGAGTGGGAAGGAACTCCTTACCGAGGTTAAGAAGAAGGAGGATCCACAATTCATTGTGGTCATAAAACCAAAGATTGTTCTGACTAGCACAAGAGTGGATGATTTGCCAGAAGAAGTTCAGGGACTGTTGGAAGAGTTCGTTGATATAATAGTGGACGAATTACCTCGTTTGTTGCCACTGATGAGAAGTGTGAGCCACCATATTGATCTCATACCAGGAGCCAATTTACCAAACAAAGACGCGTACATATTGACGCCGCAAGAGAATGAAGAGGTCAAAAGACAAGTCCAGGATTTGTTGGACAAAGGTTTGGTTAGGGAAAGCTTGAGTCCGTGTACTGTTCCGACGGTACTCAGTCCGAAGAAAGACGAAGGCTGGAGGATGTGCACTGATTCAAGGGCGATTAACAAGATAACCATCAGGTATAGGTTTTCATTACCAAGGATGGATGATTTAATGGATTTCTTCAGTGGAGCAATTTTTTTTCAAATATTGATTTGAAGAGTGGATATCACCATATTTGCATGAGAGAAGGTGATGAGTGGAAAACAACACTCAAGACAAACGAAGGTTTGTATGAATGGATTGTTATGTTGTTTGGCTTAACAAATGTGCCAAGTACCTTTATGAGGTTGATGAATGAAGTCCTGAAGGATTTCACCGAAAAATTTGTTATCATATATCTGGATGATATACTGATTTTCAGTAAAACAGAGGTTGAACACCTGAAGCATTTGGCCATTGTGATGAGGAGATTACAGCAAGAGAAGTTGTTGATAAACATAAAGAATTCCTCATTCATGAAGACATAACTCATTTATTTGGGATTTGTTATTTCAGCAAATGAGTTGAAGATGGATCCAGATAAGGTGGAGGTAATCAAGAATTGGCCATCACTGAGAAACATATTTGAGGTGAGAAGTTTTCATGGTTTGGCTAGTTTCTACCAAAAATTCATTAGGAATTTTAGTGGAATTAGCGCAGCAACGATGGATACAGTGAAGAAAAGACATAAATCTTTTCACTGGACTGAAGAGACTGAGAAGAGTTTCAATTTGTTGAAACGGAAGATTACGGAACAACCAATTCTGGTGTTGCCAGATTTTCAAAAGACATTTCAGGTAAAATGTTATGCAAGCGGGTTTGCAATAGGAGCAGTCTTAAGTCAAGATGATAGACCAATTGCATATTTCAGTGAGAAGCTGAATGAAGCGAAGGTGAAGTATTCCATGTATGATAAGGAGTTTTATGCCATCATCCAGGCATTGAAGAAATGGAGGCACTATTTGATTTCGAAGGAATTTGTTTTATATAGTGATAACCAGGCATTGCAGTTTGTGACTTAACAAGAAAAGTTGAATCAGAGGCATGTTAAATGGGTTGAATACATGCAGAATTTCACATTTGTGATTAAACATATTTCTGGTATTGCTAACAAAGTTGTTGATGCTTTGAGTAGGAAGTGTTTGTTGTTGCAGGAGTTCAAAATCAAGACGTTAGGTTTTGGTGATCTTAGAGACATGTACGCAGATGATCCAGACTTTAAGGAAGCGTATGAAGCAGTTGAGAATTCAGTTCTCAAAGATAGCAGCAAATGAGTCGAATACATGATCCAGGAAGGGTTGTTGTTTAAGGGAAATCAGCTATGTATTCCAAATTGCTCCATGAGGGAGAATCTGCTGAAGGAAAAACACAACAGAGGATTGGCCGGATACTTCGGTCATGATAGGACATTCGTGAAGCTGAGCGAGTCATACTTTTGGCCAGGGATGCGATCATAGATCAAGAGGTTTGTAGACCGATGCATAATTTGCCAGCATTCAAAAGGAAGGAAGCAGAATGCAAGTTTTTATCAACCATTTCCCATACCTGAGAGGTCGTGGGATGAAATTAGCATGGATTTCATATTGGGATTTCCAAGGGCCCAAAGAGGATTTGATTCGATATTTTTGGTAGTGGATAGATTTTCCAAGATGACACATTTTATCCCATGTTAGAAAACCAGTGACGCGACGCACATCGTGAATCTATTTTTCAAAGAAGTCGTTCGACTTCACGGCTTACCAAGGAGTATTGTTTCGGACAGAGATACAAAGTTCATAGGACACTTTTGGAGGACATTATGGAAGAAGCTGGGGACTAACTTGTTGTTTAGTTCAACTTATCATCCTTAGATGGATGGACAGACAAAACTGGTGAACAAAAGTCTGGGAGACTTGCTGAGGAGCCTGGTGGCAGAGCACCATAGCAGTTGGGACAATACATTGCCGCAGGAAGAGTTTGCGTATAACGACTCAGTGAATCGGAGCACAGGTCAGAGTCCATTCCAGATTGTATATCACATGCAAGCAAGAGGAGTTTCTGAATTGAGAGATTCGAAACAGACTGCTACTAGGAGCACTAGTGTAGAAGAATTTGTAGAGGTGATGAAAGAACTTCACAGCCGGGTGAAGGAGTGACTGCAGAATTCAAGTCAGGAGTATAAGCGGAGAGCAGTCAACATCAAAGACGACTCCAATTTGAGGTTGGTGACTTGAGTCTAGCGCACTTGAGAAGAGAGAGGTTCCCGAGACGAACATACAATAAATTGAAGATGAAGAAAATCGGACCATGCAAGGTCTTGAAGAAAATTGGAGAGAATGCTTATGAAATTGAATTACCCGATGCGATCGGAATTTTTCCAATATTTAATGTCTCATATTTATACCCATATAAACTTGAGGATATATAAACAAGTGGCGAACAGCCAAAAGTTCAGTGGCAAAAGCATATGTCAGTTGCAGAGATGCCACAGATGGAGAAAATACTAGATAAACGAGTGGGTAAGAAGACCAGAAGGAGAGAATATTTTGAATATTTGGTCAAGTGGAAGGGCCATCCAGTTGAAGATGCCAGCTGGGAAACTTAAGCAGAGATTCTGAAGCATGGACAGACCGTGCAGGAGCTCATGGAAAGGAGCCCATGAAAGTTTTCAAGCAAGGGAGTATGATGTAGGAGCATCCCTCACGTCAAGCGAGCCAGTGTGGAAGACGAAGGACAGCTGGACAAGCCCAACCAAATTTTTGAATTTCCCTTGAAGTTGATGTGCCAAATACAAATGAGATCATTTAATGAAGGCGCCTTGGTATAATGTAATCAGACCTTGAGTGCCCCGCTCTCATATGAAGTAGATAGAGGCATTTATGTTGAGATGAAATAGGTAGATAGAATTGAATATTAGATTAGATAGTTTTAGGAGGAGTGGAGGGAAAACAGATATAGACACCCTCATTGTGCATTGTAACATTATCCAGGAAGAGTTAGAAGCAATTATGAGCATTGAGAAGAGCAGTAGAGAGTTGTGTAGAAACACCCATGTATAGTCATTTGGATTAATAGAAGAGTTTAATTCAAATTCATGGAGTTGTGTTTGTTCTCTGTGTATGTGTGTTGATTGATATGCTCATGAGTATTTACTTCTTGTTATGCATTTGTTGTTATGTTGTGTATATGATTTCATGTGTTGAGATTGAAGTCTGAAAGGAAGTAGAAGAAATGAGTTTCAATTGTTTCTCTATCTGAGAAAGGATTCCTGCAAGGAGTGCAGTTGAAGTCGTCCGCAAGGAGTGCGTTGACAGAAGGCTCGGATAGTTAACTCTTGTTCTCATTCACCCAGAAGTGAAATTGGCTTATACGAGCCGTGCAGGGAGTACGCAGGCTAAGGAGAGTCTCAGTTGTGAATATGAGCGAAGTATTGAAGGACTGCTGCTGCAGGTGTGTGTAGAGTCAAAAGAACTCAACACTTGGAGGTGTTTGAGAACTACCGCAGGGAGTGCGTGCAAGGACCCTCTTTGAGGTTGAAAGTGCGAGAAAGATCAAGAGGGATAAGGATTTCAAGCTTGTCGAAGAGAAGAACTAGAAGTTTGTGCCGTGGAGTGCTTAAAAGCAGGTGTTGCACAGTTGCACCGTAGGCAGACAAGTTCCGCAGAGGGATACTTGGTTATTCTCTAGAAATCGCCAAAGGAAATAAATTGACGGTTAGGATCTTGAGGAGAGGATTTGTGAAATCCCATCAGCTGTTGGATCTGCCAAAGAAGCGAGGAGGTTACGAATGTGCTCGGAGTTCAATCTCTAGAGGGGTCATGAGTCGTTGGATCGTTGATCAACTCCCCGTCAGTCGTCTGATCTTACAGGAGTTGTACAGGGTTTAAACCCTCGTGAGTAGAGTAAGAACCCCAAGAGGCGTCGAGATATCGAACCATCGGGGTTCAGGAAATCGGGATTCACGAGAGTAGAAGATCGGGAATTTCCATAGGAAGAACCCCGGGAAGATCGGGACCGTCCATTTGTGGAGATGGGTGGCAGGTATCGAGGTATCGGGAGTCGGGAAATCGGAGTTCCTGAGGTCGTGAGAGTCGGGACATCAGAAGTCTTGAAATCCCGACAAGCTCATTGCCGTCCATCTGTTGGGACAGGTGGCAGGGATCGAGAGTCCATCGGCATTCTGGAGATTCAGAAGACAAGAATCTGTGACTAGTTGAACCCTGAAACGGCGGAAGGATCACAGCTGGAGGATCCCAGGGAGGACACATGTTGCCTGGTCGTCTAAATCGGGGATGTGGTCATTGGGATTCAGGTAAGTGAGTGTTCATGGTCTTGTAATGTCTCGAAGCAGCAAGGACTGATATGAACCATCCATTTATTAGGGACACGTGTCAGAGATCTAAAGGGAGTCAGAGTTTTGCATTTCACGAGTCCTAGGGACGAGGTGTCCAAGAAATCAGAAATCGCAAAATCTCGAGAGTTAGCCAAGACCGTCCATCAAGGGAGGACGCGTGGAAGCAATCGGAGCCATCGGGAAAAGTCTCGACAAGGAATTCGTCTATCGGTGTTTGGTTCATCGAGATATCGGGGATCCTGGTGACAAGGTGTTTATGCTTTTTGGAATCACGAAGTCTGAAACCCCAACAGGGAGAAAGGTGCCACCGTGGGACCAGCTGTCAGCAAACCGGAGATCCTAGATTCGAGGAATCGAGAATCCCATGGGCAAGTGTTTTTCAGCATTTGAAACCCCATAGCCCCGACGAGGGATAAGACTGTGGTCACGGGGACAACAATCATAGGATCCAGGAGCCTAGCCAAGAGAGCTAGTGCGCAAAGAGCACGTCGGGATTCGAGGGATCGCGAATCCTAAGGATGGGTGTATTTTGACATTGGAAAGTCCGAAACCTCGATGGGAATATGACTTCTATCATATAAGAGGAGGTCGCGTGGACTAAATGCAGGGCCCAAGGGCTAAGGCAACAGAGGAGCATATCGGGGATCGGGGATCGGAAAAACAAGTTGTTTGGACATTTCAAGTGCCAAAATCCTGATAGGAGGAACCCCGATAACAATGTAAAGGGCCAGTAATTATTTCCCGATAGAAGAAGGGGAGATCCCGTGAGGGATTTCTGTGGGTGAAAATTTTTCGATAGGGAAATAGAAGAACCTTTCAGTTCTTCGGGCCGAGGAAGGAAGAAATATCCTATGAGCGGACGTGCCTAGCGAGCGTGTCTGCGTCACATGCCAACAAATTGACAAATGTCACATGAAACAACTTCCCTTCTCTTGTGAACTCGTCCCACTTCCAAAGACTTAGGAAAAAACATAAGCATGCATTAAACTTAGGTTTGGACTTTCTTTGGTAATATTTAATTATATTCCTTCGCTTAGCTTCTTATCTTAAGCCCCTCTCATAAGTCCCTAAGAACCATGTTCATCTGATGGAGTCCTATGCCCCCATAGTCTTTTTGTCCTAAGGTTTGCAACAATGATGGATTTTATTAATTTGGTAGTGTGATTACAAAAGACAAAACTTGGCTCACCGACCACAGCATATGAGCTCGCCAATCTCATATCCCACAGGAACCCTAGCCTAAACATTCACACATACAAGGCACTCTGGCCCAAAATATCCTAGCTCATGAGCCTATATGTACAAATATAAATTCATATATACAATTACTACCTCGAGGTATTACAACTTAGCTATTGTAAGGTGTAATTATATTCAATGAAGTGATATTTCAATTTTCCAATCACACAAATTTCTTTTCTCCACTCTAGGTAGTGTCTAATCAGTGGAATTGTGGAATCATTAAGTTGATGAGCTTCTTGGCTACCCAAGCCAATGATTTTCCTCATGAAGTATAAATCACTAATTTGGGAAGCCAAAACACCTTAGAATTTAGTGATTTACCATTGTTTTTTGAGGTGGGAAAAATCACAATTCTGGGCCCAAGGAAAATGTAACGAACTTTCCATTTTCAGGTGATTGACTCAAGAAAAGGGAATTCATTGGTTGGGAGGCTAGTAATCCTTCAAACCCAATGATTGGGCCTTACTAAGATCTAAATTTAGATATTTAACCTAAAAAGGTAAATCAATCACTTGGAAGATTTGTTTTCTAACAAAACCTAGCAATTGAGCTTCTTGGCTATTGAACTAAACAATTTTCCCCAAAAAGAAAAATCTACCACCTCACATTGTTTTCTACACTCCAAACTGAGTGATTGGGCCTTTGTCTCATGAACTCAACAATTTTCATTCGTTTTTAGGTTGTTTTCTAAATGTAACTCCCATTCATAGATATGAAGCCTTGGAATTTTTTAAGACCACACATTGGCCTCTTTTTCTTCATTTCTCCTTCTCTGCAGTCTAGTGACCTCCTCCTTCTTCCCTTGGCTCCTGCTTCTTATATCTAATGTGTTTTGTAATTTTGAGAATGTGAGGAGACATCCTCGTAAGAAATCAAGTATTTTATCCATTTCTTAGCTGAAGCACATTCCCCAAAAGATACAAGAGCCACATTCCCCTTTGAAAAATCAATTTGTAGTACATTTGGGGTTTTTAGAAAATAATTTCTAGATTTGATGGTTACTTGTTAATTAATACATGAAAACATGATTAAGAAACCATTTGATAGTGTTATCATCCCTAGAGTGAGGGTGTCAAGTCTCTTTGTGTCTTCAGTAAGAAAATCAAGTTTTCACTACCACAATTGTTAGACAATTAACAAATAGTAGACTTAATTGATTTGTAAGCAAGCCTTGTGTGTTTTGGATCATTTTGTGTCTAGAGTAATGCCTTCAGTAAGAAAATCAAGTTTTCACTACCACAATTGTTAGACAATTAACAAATAGTAGACTTGATTGATTTGTAAGAAAGCCTTGTGTGTTTTGGATCATTGGGAATGTCTAGGAGAAAGGAGAAGGAAGAGTTATTAACAAAGAAGTAGAGAAAGAATGGTTTTATGGTTATCTCTATAGATGAAGAGGTGAATTGGAATGAAAGACTATCTTTATGAACTGTTTGTCAATATTCTTATGTTCATTAAAAGTCCATTTCTTGAACTTGCATGACAAAATATCATGCTCTTTAATGGATTCAATTTTGAGTTTTCTTTTATAGCTTTATCATTTGAGTTTATTCTTTTTCAATTTATTATGAATCCTATATTTGGGAATGTTGAGCTTTTGTTTAAGAAATCACTAGTGGAATAAATATTTATGAATCCATGCATTTGAATAGTCTTTCTTTAGTTTCTTGATCTAACATTCAAATTCATGTTGTGGATTTTTGTGATGGACATGAAGGAATGGAATGTGAATCTTGGTTCTTTGGTTTAGGAAGAAATTTTCATATGCAAAATTATAAACAAAAAAAATGGAGCAACAAACATTAAAATGTTATGTCTTACACTTTTACTTGGACAATGTAATGATATTTCACATAGTTGAGAGTATTAATGGTATACCTTGTGCAGTGAAAATACAAATTCACTTTGATAAACTCTTAACAAACCACATATGAATTGTAGCAAAATTGTCATGAGTTGCTTGGTGACATTTCATTGAAGAAATCAATTACTCAGAGTAGGATTTTTTATGAGTTTTCTTTTGAATGCTAATTGGATTAATAGTTTATAATTTTCATTTTACTAGTAGAATTTTGAAAGATGTTTTGATAAAAGAGCATGGAAAATTGTCATTTTTTTTAATCCATCGAAGTATACATTGTTATTCACATTTCTTATAAGGACTTCGATTCATAAAAAAATATTGCTAGTTCAATGAAGTACAAACTTCCACACTTTTAATCACCCACCAAGACTTACATATCTCCTCTATTTAATGTTCAAGATTGTGCATTGCCAATGCCATAAGAAGACATGTTGTACTATGGGTTGCAAATCATCCAAAAGGAGGCTCTAACAAAGTTTCACTTGTGTTATTTTGTATAATTTCAGCAAGAGGAGAAGAAACACCATCACCAAGGATGCCTCTCTTGGCAAGCCTCAAATCCCTTACATTAATGCCATTCATATGAGGAAATTAAGTTTGTGTGACGAAAACCAAAGGATATATTTAAATCATGATGGAGGATTACATACAAGTGCTTATGGAAGAGTAAAAGGACATCAAAAAGAATTTCATACAATCAAGAGGTAATGGAAAGGACCAAATAACCTCCATAAACTAGGACCAAGCAAAGGAGGATGATCTTTAAGAATGTATAACTCCCAAGGAAAAAAGGAAAGACCCTACATTAATTGAACTAAAAATGACAAGGGAATCCAATGAAATGATCACAACATTTGAGTGCTCGTGAAAGTCACCAAAATGTAATGCATAAGGAGAACTAATGCCAAAAGTCATTTTTTGGATTGGACGCACTAGAGGACAAGCTTCTTGATTACAGGCACACATGAAAGGAGGATAAATGTAATTTTGAATCTTATTATTGAATATATATTGTCATCATCCAATTGAGCATAAGGATAATTTTTTGTAAAGTAGGATGGCCAAGTAGGATAGGGATTCCAAGAGACCCAACCATAACCCAATTGTAGGTTTGGGTCATCAGAGGGCCCAGTAGCAAAGTCAATGGTTGAATTTTTAATGGGCCCTTAGATGACTAGAATCCACAATTAGGATAATGTCATTCAATGAAGTTTCAAGTAGGAAGAAGGCTAAGAGTGATAGGGTATTTTTATAAAAGGAACCTTTGCACTCTTGGAAATGGTTCTCTTTTTGGCATTATAATCTATCTTGATATGTTGAATATAGGCATTGTTAGCATATGTTATTATACTTTGGAAGTTGTGGATGTTTGTGGACTATTATTTACATTCATAGTTTTCTTGAACCTTGTAGGGATGGTTGTTGTAGTTTGTAGACTATTCTTGTGTTTGAAATATCTATGCTTACTTAGTATATGCATTATTAACAACTTTCTATGAAGAAGGTATATATCGATGAATTGTATGTTATCCTTTGGTTATCATAACTACCCTAGGGTTTGTGCAAATGGAAGTTGGTGGTATATTCTCCATTCTCTTTATATTCTTGTTTTTGTTTCATGTTAATCGATTCCTGGAATGTTCATAATTGTAAGGATATATTAATATTAGACTAGTTGCTAGAACAATTTCAATTTGTATTTCATTCTTAGTTGCAATTCATTTAGAATTACAAACCCAAATTACGATAGATGCACCATAACTACAAAATTCACCATTTTCAATGGAGAAAGTTTTAATTGTGTCTTTTCAACTAATAAACTTGTGAAGTTGACGAGGCCCATTTTCCCATACCAGCAATATGTAAAGCATATTCATTTCTATGGACATCTATAAGCCACCCAACACACATATGTATATATTTCTAAATTACACGTGGTTATTGTTTTTCTATACCTTTTTAATTTTAGAATATTTAAAAAACAAATTGTATGTTGCACAGGAAACCCTAAACACTTAGAAACAATATTTGAAGGGCATAAGGACTACGGACTACGAGCACACTCCACGAGGGTTTACAATATCATTACATGTTTTAAGTCGGGAAGCGATTGGTGGAAAAACATGAACTATAACTTAAAAAACACAAATAAAAAACCAAAGCTAGAAAAAAGAATAATGAAAACTAAGTCATCATTTCTATAAGATGTCTTTTATATAATCATTAGATATGATGATTATAATCATAATCATTAGATAAGAATCCCATTATGCCTGCATAATCCCATTTTGTTTGCCGACTTTACATTTAGACTCCAACGAAGATGATTCCGTAAAAATGAAGCACTGAACTGCAGCCCGAGAAGCTGAAGAAGGTAGCAATGTTTCCGAAGAATTGAGTGAACGTGTCGCAAGTGGTGATCCACTGTTTGAGCATTGATATGACACCGTTTCTTTGTTTTACATGAAATTGAGTGAACTACCTTTTTCATGGTGCGCCTTGCTTATGCAAGGCACGTGATTCCTCGTTTGAGCAAAAACTTTCTTGAGTTGTTTCCTAGAAATATGTATCAAAATCTTGATCACTGTTTGTGTAGCTTGAGTTGCTCTTGGAGTCGAAGTCATGCGATGTATTTGATGAAGAATGTTCCTTCAATGTGTGGATTTTGGTGATCCTTCCATGAGAGTGTAGATGTTATGGTGATGTAGTCAAATATTTAGCATTTGAGAATTCCTAGGACTTTGAATCTATTGTTGCTTGTATATGATTAGTAATTGGAGTTGGTTCGCAAGAGAGATTTGAGGATGGTATATATTTTGCATTTGAGAGTTCTTAAGACTTTGAATTTATTGTTGCCTATAACGGATTGGTAATTGGAGTTGGATCACAAGAGAGCTTTGAGGACTTAATAGAAAGAGGAGATGTCGTTGTTGTAATGGGCATTGTTGGAGGCAGTATAAGTTTTCTATGTGGAGTTGTTTGTCTTGAAGGTTATGTTCATTCGTTGGGTTGTTAATAGCGTTATGTTAGCGTTGGGTTATGTTCAAAGATCCATGTATATTATTGGATAGTGGTTGTGGGTTATGGAAGATATCATAGTTGTAATGAAGAAAACACTGTTGTTGTTCTGGATCCTAAGCTTTTGTGTATGTCACAAAAGCTTGAATTTGACCAAATATGGTGTCCATTTTTTTGTATGTGTATCTAGGATTCGTAAATGGAGCAAATGGAGCGCAACCCATTGTTGTTTGTGTCACATTAAATGGTAATGTCAAAATATTTATTGGTTGTGATATTAGTGGTGTGAACATTACTTGGTGTGTCCGAGTTGAGCATTAGATGGCTTGGTGTGTTTGTTCTAACTTGCTTTGTGTGTCCAAGAAAAATTGAGGATTTTTTGTTGTGTTTAAGACGAGAACCAACTTCAACCAAATGGCCCCAATTATGGTGTATCCAAGCTCAAAGGTTTGGTTTATACGATGAATAGGTGGGTGCAACTTAACTAGAACATTTGGAAGTGCATCCTCGTTCTTGGGTGCATAAGTCGAACTAGCCATTCGATCTTGCTTGAGCATGAAGGAAGCTGACGCATGTCCATAGCGAATAGTTGAGTTGAGTTTCTTATATTACCACCTATTGTATTTCCTTCAAGGGGAAATTTATTCACTTGTATAAGGAGTTTTTTAACACTTGGATGAGTGGGTCGTGTGTTGGTTGAATTCTCTATGAGTAGACCATATGTTGGTTGTGGACTAAGGGTGATGTTATGAGACTAGAAACCAATATACAAGTTGTTTTGTGTATTACAATGTGGTAATACTCACGTGATACGGATTATTTTCGGCACGAAATGAGAACGGAGATATAATAAAGAAATGCACAAATATATCGCAAATATATTATAATATAACATAAATGTATCAGAGATGCAACCATAAACACAGATATACAGTAATACACGATTTCTATTAATCAAATAAATGTACAAAAACTATAAAAATACAGAGTGAAAGACTCGCTAGAATGGTGGCGTCTTATCTCTGAGAAGAGATGTGACGATTGCGCTCATTCGCAAGAAGATGATTACAATGAGGATCTAAAGGCCTTTTTACAATAAACAAGAATGCCAAAAACCCTAGACATCCAAAAACCTAACCCTAACATATGAAGTGCCAAAAGTCATGTGAGCCCTGTTTGCGCAAGTTAGTACATCAACTTCCCGTGGTCGTAACGTGATGCAGACGAAGTCTCCCATATCACCCCGCAGGGTCTCTTCACTTGACCTCCTGCTCACAGGATCGTTCTTTTCCTCCTTCTGCTGAGCCGAAGCGACTCTTCAGATTCCCTCGGGAATCACTATCAAAACACGACCCAATCCACAAGTCCTTCTTTACCTTCCATGGCCTCTGCATGAACCGTGTACAATTTCCCCATAGGAAAGTTGTGTTCAGGGTTTGGTTTTTCGCAGCTCCTGCTGTCGAGAGTTTCACACCTCTCCCATCCCTGATTTCCGATGAGCTCTTCTCACGCGCGAGTCCCCCTGAGCTTGGCTCCTGTCGCATGTGACCACGCGCCTACAACCGTGACCTTACCTCCTTCGGGGTCTTCTCCTATCGGAGTTTCGACACTTTCGATGTTGAAATGTTCATGTCACCAAGACTCACGATTTCTTGATTCGCGATGCGCCTTTGACCCTGCTAGCCCTCCTGGCTCAACCCCTGGCCGATATGACCATCACTCCACGACCGCAGCCTTATCCTGTCGGGATTTCGGGGTTTGTGATGCTAATGTGCATACACCCACGGGATTCTCGATATGTCGATCCCCGACTTCCTCCTAATTCCTGACAGCTGGCCTCCATTATGCCTCTATCCTCCTTCGCTGTTATGCTGACAGCTGTACCCCACTCATCGAGGTTTCGTGGATCATGATTTCACAATGCACGAACCACTCGTCACCGGGATCCCCAATTCTCCGATTCCCGATGCGCCTTTACACTGGCTAGCCCTCCTGGCTTAGGCCCCTGGTTCATATGGCCGTCACCCATGACCGCAGCTTTACCCCATCGGGGTTTCGGGGTTCGCGGTTTCAAAATGCATGAATTCCTTGTGCACGGTATCTCCGATATCCCGATTCCTGATCTGTCGATGAAGCCTTGTGACGAGCTTCTCCCGGTGGCGTTCGATCGCTGCCACGCGTCCTTTCTGATGGGCGGTCCCAATTACTTCGGGACTTTGGGACTTTCGAGGTCCTGGTTCCCTCTACCTTGAGAACTCCGATTCTCCAATGTGCCAAAATGTTGATGGCGCTTGATCTCCGCCACGTGTCCCTCTGCCAACGGACAGTCCAGATCCTGTCGAGATTTTGCGACTTGCGCTGCACCAACTCACACGACCTCGAGAACTCTGATTTCCCGATGGCCGATATCCCGATGCCTCATCAGAATACTGACATGTGTCCTGCCGAGATCAACAGCTAGGATTCTTCCTCCAATATCCCAATGACTTGTCCAGAATTTCTCCTCTTCACACTAGGGCTTAAACCTTGCGCGACTCTTGCAGATCCGATGACTGTCGGTGATCCGATCCAGGATCTGACGGCCCAGATAAATTCTCTTCGTGCGCTCCTCCTCTAGAGGATAATCTCCATGCAACTCTTCCCGATCCAATGACTAACGGGATTTCTTTGTGAGATCCGACGGTTGTCGGTCTCCTCCTACTGCAAGCTCCCCCTGAGCTCCTCCTGGACGTGAATCTTCAATGACCCAGATCTGTTCTCTCCTGTCGATCTAACGACAGCTGAGCTCTCCTGAGCTTCCTACGTGCTTTCTTCTCGACCTTGGAAGAATTCATATTTTCAAAAGCCTCTACCTTTGCTTCGTCTCCTCTGCGAGCTCTGCAAACCTGAGTCTCGTCATGCGTGCACGAACGCTACCCTTCCTGAGCTTCCTGTCTCCTTTTGAATCCTCAAAGGATTCTTTAGACTTCTACGCCTCTGTAGAGTCTTCTCGTACGCATAGCACACTATCTCTCCTGAGCTTTCATAAATACTCAGACCCCTTGGGATTTATGCTTTTCTCCTCCCACAAATGGAGAATAAAGTGCCTTCCTAGCTCTCTGTTTACTCAAGCGACCTCTTGTTGAGTCTCTCTGGGTGTTCAACAACCCAGTGAAGATCCTTCAATGGATTCTTCCTTCAAGTAGTAGAACTCAAAGAGTTCTCTGTTCTCTTGTGCCTGCTTGCACACTTTCTCGACGCCCTCTTGGTGGAGTCTCTAATCCCGCAGAACATTCAACAGTTCTGGTTTCCTGTGCACTTATGCACTCGCTCAATGCCCTCCTGGCAGAGCTTCTCAGAATCCTCAGTGATTCTGGTCTTCCACATAACACTCAACAGAGTTCTTCTCCAACGCAGCCCGTGTGTATGCTCAATGCCCGCTTCGCAGAGCTCTACAGAATCCTCCACAATTCTGTCTGCAACTGTGTCTCAGCCACATAGCCTTGCCTCTTGAGGTGTTCAGCAACCTAAAAGGTCTTTCTTCCTGAGTTGTTGACTTCAGCCCTGTGCCTCAGCACGTCTCTGTCTGACTCCTCAGAGTTTAGAAGTGCATCCTCAGTGCATGGCTATCAGAACCTCAACGTTCTGTCACACCCTCCTGGTGTGAAGCCTCAAAGACCTCTCAAGCCTGAAATTACACCAACCCTACGAATGCACAACTACAACATACATTCACAATATAAAAGGAACACACACAGACATCCATATAAGACAGAATAATGCATGAAAAACTGCTCTCTGATTATATTAACATGGCAAATGCCTGTATTTTACAAGGTGTTCCTCGAGCTCTCTCCTCAGCTCTACTCTACTCTACCATCACTTTTTTAAAAGGAGATCTGAAAAATCTCTTTTACCTAAGGGGCTCTTCCCTCCAGGTCTACCTACTCTAATAAATTACAATGAATGGGTTGTCTAGTCTAGCATCTGGATCTAGATCTCATTCAATCTACAATAAAGGCCGATCCTATCTAACGCCTGCACAAAGGCACGACTTCCATGGCTCACCAGCCTAAGCATATTTAATTACATTCATTACAATATTAAATGAGGCTATGCCTCCCTTTTAGCATAAGAATGCATGCGCGCTGATGTGGCTGGCTGACTAGCTGGCTGCATGGAGAGATGCTCATGCATCATACTCCTCAGCTACAAAATCATGAGCTCCTGCTCATGCGCTTCCCCTGTAGCTGCTTGGAAATCCTCCTGGATCCCAAATAAATCTTTGGAGCTTCTAATCCACTCCACTCTGTTGCTGCTGCTGCTTCTACTACGCTGTTGTTGCTGCTGCCTTTTCTCTGCCCAGCTTCTCTTCACTGGTAGTCTGCGCTGATCTCAACATTAGCTCCCTGATTTCCTCGATTACTTCGTCCAGCTGCTCCAGTGGCTGGCTCTGCTTTTGCAATCTCCTCAGCTACAAAAATTTTTGGCCATTGGGAAGATCGCTATGATCACCCATGCCTTCTTCATCCATTTCCAACTTCACCTGTTGGATGTGCATGCCCTACACTTTTACCCTTTCCTCCAGGGCTTCAAATTGATCCCACAGATCAACAAAGAAAATGTTGTTTGCTCCTTCTTCCTCTGCTTCCGCAACCTCCCATGTTGCAGTCTCTTCAGCTTCAATGCTAAATATGTCGAACCATTCCTCGGAATGCTCGTTTCCTCCTTCTGTTTCTTTTGTTGTCAGCTCAAATGCTGCAGCTCTCTCAGCTTCCTGGCTGAAACTAATGAGCCATTCCTCAGAATGCTCATCTTCTCCATCTTCTGCTACAAACTCCCCTATTGCAGTCTCTTCAGCTTCAGTGTTGAATGCGTTGAGCCATTCCTCGGAATGCTCACTCTCTTCTTTGTCTTCTGCTTGGGCAGTCTTTGCCATCTACTCCAATTCGCCTTGGACAGTCATGACTGACTGTTCCTCTATTTCTGTTGTTGCATCATCTACAACACATTTTTCTGCCTCCTCCTGGGCAAATGGTAGGAATAACTCGATTCCCCCAATCATCAGAATATCATTCTGATCTTCCTCTATCAGCTGCATCTGCTGATCCAAATTCACCTTTGAGCTCACCTGCTCTATCATCTCCCTTGGCTGAATCCAACTCACTTCAGAGTTTATGAGACCTACAGATAGTCTCATCTGCTCATTCCTGCCCACCTGGAAATATGGGATGCTTCCGCTGCTTCCCTAGAAGACTATGTGATCAACCGATCCCACCTTCATCAGCACTCCTTGCTGAATCGAACTCTCCTCTGAGTCTACGAGACTTTCAGACAGTCTCGAATGTTCATTTTTGCCCATCTGGCAGTTCAATACACTTCCACTGCCTCCCCTGGCAGTCTTCAATGCTTCCGCTGCCTCCCTGGCAGTCTTTGAGATCCCGCAGTAACCTCTGATCATTACCGAGCTGGAAATGCAAAATTCCTTCACTGTCCTCATGACAATCTGTGAGATCTTTAGTTGACCTCATCTTGTTGCCCTCCTGGCAATCTGGAATTTCTTCTTCTCTGCCCTCCTGGCAGTCTTTGAGATCATCAGTCGATCCCAATTCATATTCCTCATCATCCCAATCATCGAGACCTCTCCCAGTCTCTGGTTCGCATACCTGAACCATCTCCTCCTTTTCTACAGGCCTGAGGTTTTCATCATACCTCAGCCATCTCCTTAACAGCCTATGTTGTCCCTTGACCATCAACTGCTTGACTGGCCATTTCACTTTTTCCTTCTCCATGGGAAATTCGCGCATCCTTCTCCTCCTCCTATCCTGCCACATCCATAGTTCGAAATCCTCTATGTCTTCCTTTAATTCATAGAGTTCTCTATCCATTTCTGCTTCCTCTGCAAGCTTTTCTTCCTTGCTTTTCTTCCTATGGCCTTCAATAGCCATTTTTCTATGTCTATCTGTCTCCTTGATAGATCTGCTGCTGTCACTCTGCATATTGAGTGTGTCCAGCTTCATCTTCTCACAGTCCTGCTGACTGTCTATGGACTGCTACCTACCTGCAAACAAGTCCTCACAGAGTCCTCAGTAACTCTGTCTTCTTCCAGCTTTCCTCTGTCTGCAATATACAAACATATTTCCTGCTCTGATACCACTTGATGTGTGTATCATAGTGCTTTCCTTTCTCTGCCTCTTCCTGCCTGAAATATACAAGCAAGATTTTGCCTCTAATACCACCTGATGCAGACGAAGTCTCCCCTATCACCCCGCAGGGTCTCTTCACCTGACCTCCTGCTCACAGGATCGTTCTTTTCCTCCTTCTGCTGAGTTGAAGTGGCTCTTTAGATTCCCTCGGGAATCACTATAAAAACACGACCCAATCCACAGGTCCTTCTTTACCTTCAACGACCTCTGCATGAACCGTGTATAATTTCCCCACAGGAAAACTGTGTTCGGGGCTTGGGTTTTCGCAGCTCCTGCTGTAGAGAGTTTCACACCTCTCCCATCCTCTATTTCTGATGAGCTCTTCTCACGCACGAGTCCCCCTGAGCTTGGCTCCTATCGCATGTGACCACGTGCCTATGACCGTAACCTTACCTCCTTCGGGGTCTTCTCCTATCGGAGTTTCAGCACTTTAGATGTCGAAATGTTCATGTCACCAAGACTCGCGATTTCCCGATTCGCGATGCGCCTTTGACCCCGCTAGCCCTCCTGGCTCAACCCCTGGTCGATATGACCATCAGTCCACGACCGCAGCCTTATCCTGTCGGGATTTCATGGTTTGTGATGCTAATGTGCATACGCCCACGGGATTCCCGATATGTCGATCCCCGACTTCCTCCCGATTCCTAACAACTGGCCTCCACTAGGCCTCTGTCCTCCTTCGTTTTTGTGTTGACAGTCGTACCCCACTCATCGGGGTTTCGCGGATGATGATTTCACAATGCACGAACCACTCGTCACCGGGATCCCTGATTCTCCGATTCCCGATGCGCCTTTACACTGGCTAGCCCTCCTAGCTTAGGCCCCTGGTTCATATGGCCCTCACCCGTGACTGTAGCTTTACCCCATCGGGGTTTCAGGGTTTGTGGTTTGAAAATGCGTGAATTCCTTGTGCACGGGATCTTCGATATCCCGATTCCCGATCTGCCACGCGTCCTTTCTGATGGGTGATCCCGATTACTCTGGGACTTTGGGACTTTTGATGTCCTAGTTCCCTCGACCTTGAGAACTCCGATTCTCCGATGCGCCAAAATGCCGATGGCACTTGATCTCTGCCACATGTCCCTCTGCCAACGGACAGTCCAGATCCCGTCAAGATTTTGCGACTTACGCTGCCCCAACTCACACAACCTCGAGAACTCCGATTTCCCGATGGTCGATATCCCGATGCCTCGTCAGAATAATGACGCGTGTCCTATTGATTTCAACGGCTAGGATTCTTCCTCCAATATCCCGATGACTTGTCCAGAATTTATCCTCTGCACACTAGGGCTTAAACCCTGTGTGACTCTTGCAGATCCGACGACTGTCGGCGATCCGGTCCAGGATCTAACGGCAAGGATAAATCCTCTTCGTGCACTCCTCCTCCAGAGGCTAATCTCCGTGCAACTCTTCCCGATCCAACGACTTACGAGATTTCTTTGTGAGATCCGACGGCTATCGGTCTCCTACTGCTGCAGGCTCCCCCTGAGCTCCTCCTGGACGTGAATCTTCAGTGGCCCGGAACTGTTCTCTCCTGTCGATCTAACGACAGTTGAGCTCTCCTGAGCTTCCTGCGTGCTTTCTTCCCGACCTTGGAAGAATTCGTCTTTTCAAAGGCCTCTACCTTTGCTTCGTCTCCTCTGTGAGCTCCCCAAACCCGAGTCTCGCCATGTGTGCACGAATGCTGCCCTTCATGAGCTTCCTATCTCCTTTTGAATCCTCAAAGTATTCTTTAGACTTCTGCGCCTCTATAGAGTCTTCTCATGTCCACAGCATGCTATCTCTCTTGAGATTGCATAAATACTCAGACCCCTTGGGATTTCTGCTTTTCTCCTCCCACAGATGGAGAATAAAGTGCCTTATTGGCTCTCTGTCTGCTCAAGCGACCTCTTGCTGAGTCTCTTTGGGTGTTCAACAACCCAGTGAAGATCCTTCAATGGACTCTTCCTTGAAGTAGTAGAACTTAAAGAGTTCTCTGTTCTCTTGTGCCTACTCGCACACTTTTTTGATGCCCTCCTGGCGGAGTCTCTTCTCCCATAGAACATTCAGCAGTTCTGGTTTCCTATGCACTTATGCACTCGCTCAATGCCCTCCTGGTAGAGATTCTCAGAATCCTCAGTGATTCCGGTCTTCCACATAACACTCAACAGAGATCCTCTCCAATGCAGCCTGTGCGTATGCTCAATGCCCACTTCACAGAGCTCTACAGAATCCTCCACAATTCTGTCTGCAACTGTGTCTCATCCACACAGCCTTGCCTCTTGAGGTGTTCAACAACCTCAAAGGTATTTCTTCCTGAGTTGTTGACTTCAGCCCTGTGCCTCAGCCCGTCTCTGTCTGACTCCTCAGAGTTCAGAAATGCATCCTCAGTGCACGGCTATCAGAACCTCAACGTTCTGTCACACCCTCCTAGTGTGAAGCCTCAAAGACCTCTCAAGCCTGAAATCACACCAACCCTGCGAATGCACAACTACAACATACATTCACAATATAAAAGGAACACACACAGACATCCATATAAGACAGAATAATGCAGGAAAAAATGCCCTCTGATTATATTAACATGGCAAATGCCTGTATTTTACAAGGTGTTCCTCGAGCTCTCTCCTCGGCTCTACTCTACTCTACCATCACTTTTTTAAAAGGAGATCTGAAAAATCTCTTTTACCTAAGGGGCTCTTCCCTCCAGGTCTACCTACTCTAATAAATTGCAATGAATGGGTTGTCTAGTCCAACATCTGGATCTAGATCTCAGCCGATCTACAATAAAGGCTGATCCTATCTAACGCTTGCACAAAGGCACGACTTCCATGGCTCACTATCCTAAGCATATTAATTACATTCATTACAATATTAAATGAGGCTACGCCTCCCTTTTAGCATAAGAATGCATGCGTGTTGATGTGGCTGGCTGACTAGCTGGTTGCATGGAGAGATGCTCCTGCATCATAACGTTTGCATACAATCTCCATTTTAGGCGTACCATAGCTCGTTAGAAACGTATCGTCGAGGAGATTCATTTTGTGGGATTAATCATGCCTTCATCTATCATTAAGAACCTCTATCTATAAAAGATTTTATTTAGGCCCTCAAAATGGCCCCGGAAGTTAAAACCTGCTAAAAATAGTAAATTGCCAAAATTGCCCAAAAACTGTTTTGAGCCAGTCGGAAGAGGTGGGTGGCCACCAATATCCACCTGGATCATCAAGGGTCAAGTTTCGGCCAAAAATGGGTTCATTTTTTTCATTGGTTGGCTTTTGCAACGCTGATGGAATTGGTTGCACATCCAAGGGGTTGTTAGCATTAATTTGAATGAGCCATGTGCCTAAAGGACTCACTATTAAACTGATAGTTGTAGAGGTTAGGTACCCATATATTCCAGTGGATGGTTGTTCCTTTATATGGACTTCTACAAATTTTTTATGTCTACAACAGGAAAGTCCCTAGTTGAACCAAAATACATACTTTGTTATGGAGAAGCGTCTTAAGTATCTAAAGGAGCATGTGTTGTTTGTTATTTTATTGGTCATTATAATGTAGAATTTTTCTCTACCTAAGCAATTTAATTCCAAAAGGTTGTTAGATTTAGTTGGATATGAGAGATTGTGTTAAACTAGTTAACTCCTAGTTTGATGTGTAATTGAGATACTCTTTAGACACATTGTTAGTATGGTAAAATAGTGTGTTTATTTAAAAAAAAATTGATGTATTTGTATGTGTACTATTAAATTAATTAAATGAATCACTTTTGATGTTTGAAGAAATAATATCTACTCCTATTTCTCTTAAAAAATTATAAAAAAAAATAAAATTTATAAATTTAAGAAAAATACAATAAACAAAACAAAAATTATACAAAACTTGCTAGGGATAGAGACCAGAAGGATAATAATAAATAGGAATTTGGGACACTTGGGATCCTTTTTTGGAATTGTCATGGCTTTCCATGGAGCAAAGGTCCTATGATAAGTTGGATCCCGAGTGGTACTGATATTATCTGTCTAGCTGAAACTTGGGAGCATGAGGAGTCTAAGGTCCCTAACATGGAAAGATTTGTCTTGTGGTTGGCATGGAACAAAAAATCCCACCATGGAGGGATAGGAGGCATAACTTGTGATATTAGAAAAAACATTTCTCCTCAGATTCAACTTCATAAGATTGATCCTCTTAATCAATACATTTGGATAGAAATTTCAGACACCAATGCTAAGAAGATGTATATATAAATTTGTTATTTTGCACCTATTAATTCTACTTTTTATAAGAAAAATAATCTAGATAAAAATTGTCCTTATAATCATTTAGAGCAAGATATTTATAATTTGAAAAATGAAGGTAATATCCTCCTGCTAGGAGACTTTAATGCTAGGACTGCAACTAAACAAGCTACTCTTTTAAGTGATGAATCCAACCATAATCCTTTATGGCTAGATGAGGACCTTGTTTTATCTAATAGCTACAAAATAAGCTTTCAAGACTTAATTGAGAATTTGTTTGGTACTGAGTTGGTCAAGCTCTGCAGCTCTCAAGACTTAATAATTTTCAATGGAGTAATGAAGTGGCCAAACTCCAACCAAATGACCTGTATTCATGGGCTAGGTAGTAGTGTTGTAGATTATGTGATATCTAATATCCCCGTTTTCAACCAAATAACAATTTTTGACCTTTTAAATGACCATGAGGCCTGACTCTGATCATAAACCTTTAACCCTAACTCTAAAATTTTCCATGCATAGGAGCACCATTGAAGAGAATTATGATAATCAAAGGAATTTTCGCTTTGACAAAAGTAAATTT
>JZKD02S1749970.1:712453-740599 GCA_000966675.3 Picea glauca
ATGGTGATCTTGGAAAGCTTCTCTTAATGCTTTTCGAGCAGAGAAACAAAATTCTAAAGAATCACAAGTAATCACTTACCCTCTTAAGGTCTGATAGACCAATTAGGTCTTAGTGAACGTTAATCATCATCATCATCATCATCATATTGCATCACATTCTCTTAACATATTTTCCCTTTGATCATTATTTTTATAAACTTAATTATAAAACCATTTTATAAAAAAAAATTAAAAAAAACAATATATGATATAATTATCTCTCGCATGCTTTCTCTAATCCTTGTCGACAAGGGAAATCACAGTTGTGATCTTATTAGTAACTTCATGAACTCCGGTGTTTGATAAGGTATTTGTTTCCTTAAGATTTTACGTAAACAAATCATATGGGATGGAATTCAAACCCTTTTACCTACCATTCCACATAAACGTTGAGCGATTTACTTTATAATACAAATCCATTGGACCTCTCTCTTAAATGTACATCATAGTTGGTCATATTTTTTATATGATAAGGATATGTGAGTAATCTTTTAACTCGTTTAACATAACCTTTCATAAAAGCTACTTTTTGAGTGATTCGATCTTTCCAACCCTCCAACAACATATTTGGGCTCCTTATAAGATTTACTTGATACTACTTCGACTCTCGAACCCAATTTTATTTTACTTTATTCAAATTCAAAATCTAAATTTAGGAAGAAACTCATTAAAATTGGGATGAAAATACAGTAAAATAATCCAAATATCAAATGATAATTAGGAGTTTATCGATATAAATATATCCACTCAAGTGTATACTTTCCATTATTTTTTCCAATAGTGATATATCCATGTTCCACTCTAGTGTATATTTTCCATATTTTTTTCAATATTGATAATATTCATGTTAATGACACTAATATATCCACATTAGTAGTGTGTACATAATTACAGTAATATCATCGTTTTAGTTTTTAAATTCAAGTTAATATTAATGTATTGATTTTAATTTCTAGATTAACATATAGTGCATTACATAATATTTTCATAACTTGAGCTAACTTCAATATAAGAACTACATCAGTCATGTAAATATAACCATATTTTAACATAAAAAAAATTATAATAACAATATTTTTGAGTTTGAAAGCTCACGTTGATGTTAATTTTATAATTATCATAAAAATAAAATATTTAATGTGTAAATGGTGATGTTTAGAAAACAAATAAAAAATAATGAAATTTAAATAACTATACTTAATAATATTTAAAATTTTATCCATATCTTTCAAAAAAAAAGTTTTGATATTTTTAACATTGTAATTTGGTTAGTAGTCATCATTTTTAACTAATAGGTAATGCCATTAGAAGATTAGAAGAGTTTACCACTATTTAAAAATTGGTTTTAATTTTTTGTTGGGTTTACAACAATTTTATAGGTCATGAATTTCCAATGCATTTTTCAAGAATTTTTTATACATTTTTTGCGATGTTTATAGCATTGTATGTGATAGTATTGGTCTGATGAAGTTGGCATACTAAGTAAGCTATGGAGAGCTCACATTCCTTCCACCACCTCAATGGTTGGGGTTAATGTTTGGATCATAGGTTTTTGACACTTAGGGTTCACCTCATTATGTTAAATTGTCATTTCAATTTCTTATTATGGGATATTAGTGAATAAGCATAATTGTTTCATATCTTCTTAGATATAACCTACCACCATTCTAGGGCTATTTGTATTGCTATATACAATGCAATATTTTCACCATTTAATTTATTAATAAAATTTGGTTTTCATCATAATAATAGAAATTTTAATATATCTTAAGTCATCTTTACCATATTATACATTTTTTTTTATTCTCAATATAATTTGAATTAACAGAAAATTCTACATAACAATATTTAAAAAATGCATAACTTTATTGTATGTGATAAATATGTGTATTCTTCCCAAAGGGGTTGGATCCAATGGTGGAAAGCGAGGCGTTTTCAGCATTGGGAAAGGTTCAATTCTCGTGAGGGACTAACTTGAAGCCATGGGGGAACCTTGAGGTAGTGTTTGAACGTGTGGTTTCATCCAGAAATATTATATCAAATGATATCATGACCGGTGTTCACATAAGTGGATCAAATCGCACCCCCATGTCGTTCAATTTTAAACCCATGGATGGGGTGTTACCTGATGCAAATGGAGAGTGTTATGGCTCAAGGTGATAAAGACACTTGGCATTTCGAGCCTTGGGCTAGCTGCAAGGGCAGGAGAAACTACATACCGCCAATCTAGAACATTAAAGGAACAATGTACCTAGGGTGATCCATCCATCGTAGGAAGGTGATAGACAACACAGTTGATTCTCATGTTATTTAATTCTAGTATCGGGCCATCAATATTGCATCAACGACCATGAAGATTTTGTGATCTAATAATCTAAGGGTGTATTGGGTCCTATGGGATCTTCATTCTACTTTCTCCATTCATGCTAGGCATCAATTTTTTTCCAACGAGTGTAGGAACAAGCACAAGGAATTTTTCATTTGGGTGGAAAGGGACTCATGGTACACCATGTCATGCCAGAGGGGGCGCCAGAAGCATGGTAGGGGTGACCACATTTTGGTAGGGAATATTTTTTCTAGAGGGGTCAGTGACACTTCAAGAAAAAATATACAACAGTCTGTGACTTCTTCACCTATCTCTGACTCAACACATAAGAAATACAATGGACACACTTCCACGGGATGGGGATGCAAAATTGAATGGTTTGATCTCCATGGAAATTCATTGTGTTTCTCTCCAAAATCTTTCCCCAACCCACCCTCTCCATTTAGTCCTCCACAGGTTTCTCCTCGCGAGAACTCTAGTCAGGCCCATGGCGAATTATCCTCAGGTCATCCAAGCCCTTCAACATATGTGAACTCTTAGTGAATCCTTGAAGCATTGAGCATGCTCTAACAATTGATTTTCAAGTTATGTAGTGAGGTCTCTGACCTTAAATTTCATCTCACGCTTATGGACCAACATACATCTCTGTTCACTGACACGCACAATGACCTGGATGAAGCAACACCTCTAGCTATAGCCAATGAAAAGGTCCCATTCTCCTTCCCCCAAGGTTGATTTGATGACAGTTCTCATCCATGCAAGGTTCACAATTTTGAATGCAAGTCTTTATTTAAGCATTAGGCTTATTCCCCTTAGATTATATGGAACAATTCTCTAGTATATATTTCAATATTTAGTTATATTTTTTGGCCATGTGAAGAACATTGTTCTAGACATTAAGATGGAGAAGAGTTGGTTTCCATATATGGAAAATTTGGCTCCAATAGACACTTGGAAGTTTCTAATGGTTTTATATGACATGTAACTTATAGAATTCTTACTTAAATAAATAAATATATTTATTCTAAAATATATTTCACATAAATTTACACTATCGTAAAAAATGTTGATGCAATATTGGACAACATTTGTTTCCTTGAACAACCAAATTCAAATTTGACCATCTTAACTATATATCAACTCAAACCAATTTAACTAGCATACCCCTTAAATACGATAATGGGAATGCATAAGTAATTAAATGGAGGTTTTCATATGCATGTTTTTAATTATAATCATAAATATATTGGGGTTAGTGATCGAAGTTGGTGGCCAAAAAAGTGGCAAGGGGGTCACCAGGAACACACACTCACATGAACACGTGCGCTTTCCTAACACTATAGGTTTGGAATTTTTTGAACCTCCACTTAGTTTTCCACACAGTTTTAGTGGCAAGAATGTGTGCACATTCTTAAGAACGTGAGCGCGTTCCTCTGCTAAACCTTTTTTAAAGGGTCACGAATGTGATTTGTGCTCATTTGCACAAATAACGCGCATGATTTTACTCTCATTTAGAAAATATAGAGGAGTTAGAGAGGAGAAGCAAGGTGAGGATATTGCCAATGTCTCCTAGTCTAGCCATGTATGTTTAATTTCTTTTATTTTTCTCTCAATTTATTCATTTCCAATTTAGTATTTTTCTCCCAAGAATCTACATTAAATAAATCTGTAGTTTTCTATTATAATTAAAAAAACAACCTAATTTACATACAAGGGCTTAATAAATTACAACATATATAATAAAATGGAACCATGAGACAATGTAAACCACTCAGAAGAAAACCAAGGAGAGAAAAACCCCAACCCACCACAACCACCCAATGTAAATAGTCAAACTGATGAGGGGTTAGTCATATTAAGAATACTCGAGGAACAATTAAGGGATACTAGAGAACCTAGTAGAGTCTTGTTGGTCACTTCTTTGGACATCGTTCTGAAGTCCATTTCAAGTGCCCAAGGGAAATTGACCTCTATTTTTTATTATAGGGAAAGAATGTATGAGTATTATAGCACTAGTTTGGATAGAAACCAAGTGAGAGACTTGGGCATTTCAAAACAATAAATATTGACTATTTTTAGGTATCCTAGAAATGGAAAGGAAATACCATTGACCAAGAAATGTCCCTCCATTGATTGGTGCATCCATCCCTAGATTAGTCAAAACTAGATGGATAGGTGGTATATGGTATTTGATAAACATCCCTGTAATAACAGGGAGGTGCCTTTATATTTTCTGATAAAATTATGGGTTGAGTTTATTTTGGGTAAGAATGTCAACTACCTTGACATGGGTGACTTCCAGAGGGTGGGTCAAGGGTCTGCACAAGACTCAGAGCATGCTAGGCACGATCCTATGTTAGGTCCTCTTCCCCCCAGGTGAAGGAATGTGTTAGGATCCTATCCTCACCCATATTCATGGGTTATTAGTTAGTAGTATATGTGTTCTATTTAATAAAGGATGACATTAGTTAATAAGGCTTAATAAATAAAGAAGAATAAGTCAATGTAAGAAGACCTAATAGAAGCTTCTGCTTCTAGAAAGACCTTTCTATATAACTTTCCTTATAAGGTAGAATTAGTATAAATAAGAGTAGGAGGCATTGTATATTATTATAATATACCTCTACTTTGCAGGAAGCTTCCCCCTCGAAGAGGCAAGTGAACATTTCTATCATAATAATTTTTCTCTTCTTGGTTATTATTCTGGTGTTATTATGATATTTTTCTGGATATATCATTATTATTCGGTCATTTCCTACTATATATTTTATGTTCTGCATAATATATTGTATAAATAATATTTCAAGTGGTATCATAGCTCTTTTTGGGGCAAGACTTGTGGGATAATTGTTTTTTTAGGGTAGAGACGTATTCCAACATCTTTAAGCTACACAGATCTATCATTAGACACATAAACCCAAGGTTGGGGAGTCATACATGTAGGAAATATAGGTGGTTCTTAAGTGCAAATCTATTGGCCACCCTTGTAACCCATGTTCGTACCCCTTTGAGTGGTAGAGCAGTAGAAAATACCTGTATATAGATCGACCTAGGCATCCTGAATCCCTTCGTAGATAAACTGATCTGTTTCCTAACTGCAACAGTGTCACCAAGAACAATACTAGGGAAGTGACTCTCTATTACCTGGGTAGTCAAGTAGTATGGCTAAGGGTATCGTCTAGTCTCCTTAGCTGGTGCTCTAAGATATTGGGCCAAATACTAGTGTTGGACCCCACACGTATATAAGAGAGCTATAGCACAAGAAAAACCTTTGACTGTAGATTCCTTGCAAACCCTAACCCTAGGGAACATAACAAGAAAAGAAAAGAAAAGATCTATTGCAGTGAAACCTTGTTGTATGCATTGGGGTTGCAAGCTTACTACATCTTTTGTCTTGTTAAGAATTTGGGCATTCTGCCCCTTCAATATTATTCAGTTCAGAGAATAATTGTGCACAAGTAAAAAAAACATAAAGTATGGGCCTGTCGTCACTCTTATTTTTGACCTATCCAATTGCATTCCTGTCTTCATTCTGATCATAGTGGCACCCTTCAATTTTAAACCTTTTTTTCTTGTGGACCCAACCCCCTCTGGGATGACTTTCTTGAGACCTATCCCATTGGATTCCTCTCTTTGTCTTGATCACCTAGGTACATATAATTTTTAAGCCCATTTTTTCCATCCTGACACCTTATATACTACCTAAGAATTCACCATTCCTACCACTCACTCTCACTCTCAAGAAACCTTGGAGGATAAAGTGTCCCACCTAGAACAACAAATTGATGACAACATAGCTTCCCTTCAGAATAAATTCACCATAGCCCTTGAATAACAATACAAAAAATTGGCGCAACTCTTCAGGGGTGAGAATTTTGATCCAAACCTAGAAGAATTTCATTCTTCTCATTATGAACATACTCAGTCCTCTCACTCCCCTTGGGGTTCTCCACCTTCTTGGAATAAGATGCCGAAATTTGACATGCATAAATTTGATGGTTTCAATCCTATTGGGTGGGTTTCTCAAATGAAACAATACTTCTCTCTTCATGATATTTGAGATGATGAGACCGAAATCCATGTAGGGGTTTTGTAATTGGATCAAGAATGTTGGAAATGATGAAAGTGGAATAATAAATGTTATCTAGGACCTCCCAATTGGAACATGTTCTCCAAAGCAGTTTATGCCCATTTTGATAGGGAATAAAAAAAATTGGGCTAGCTCACCAGGATGTGCCAAACTAGATGTGTCATAGAATTCATCGCGACAATTGAACATTTGGCTATTCGTATTGAGGGCTTATCCGATGAATTTTACATTGAATGTTTTATCATTTATTTAAAAGAATCTACCATGGATTATGTTAACATCCATCATCCTACTACCTGGTTGGAGGAATTTCAATTATCTAGGGAAGCATAAACCATCCTCTAGGCGCCATCAATGAAGGCTCCATTTACCACCCATCCTTACCAAGGGGATACCCCTACTTCGACCTAAAATTTGAAGGTCCAAATGGTATCTCCCGCCGAAATGGCATAACGTCGTAGTTAAGGCCTTTGCTACTATTGTGATGAAAAGTATGCTCTAAGGAATAAATGTAGAGAAAATGTTTTCTTATAGATTGATGTCTCAACTTCCTCTTCCTATGAGGACATTCCATCCGATGAGGTTTCAAACCAAGAGGCAGATCAAACAAGTTATCCTGTCAAATATCTAGTTGTCATGCTGATGGAATTTATGGAAAAGGTCATCTCACTTCATGAACTCTTAGGTATTAAACATAGGTCGGTTATGGTGTTGATTTATAGTGGTAGCACCCATAATGAACTCTAATTTTCAAATCCTCATTGCTAATGGTGGTACTATGAAGTGTGGGGAGGTTGTGAGAATGTCAAACTCCAAAATGGTGATTACCATCTGAAAACCCACATGTTTTCTATTTGCATGGGTGGTTGTGATATTGTATTATGCGTGGAATGGTTTCACACTTTGGGGTCGATCACAATGGATTATCAAGAATTATATATGAGATTCACCCAAGAAGCTCACCCCTATGCTCTCAAGGGCCTCCAAGCAGTCTCTCCTGAAATCATCAACTCTCACAGGATGGAAAAACACTCGATGAAATGACACCATAGTGTGATTGCTCAGTTTAACACCATCGAGGTCAATGAACAAGCCTCTGAGATAGTTCCTCCTAACCTGCAACTCATCTTGGACAAGTACCGCAAGATATTTGATATTCCTACAACATTACCTTCTTCCAGGGCTGAGCATGATCATAACATCCCTCTCCTTCCGGGAATTCAAACCCCCAATGTACATCCCTACATATATCGCTTTTCTCATAAAAATGAAATAGAAAAGATGGTACATGAATTACTGGAGGTGGGGGTGATTTTGCTTAGTACTGCTTTCATAACTCATGAGGGACACTATGAATTCCTGGTCATGCCTTTTGGCCTTTGCAATGCTCCATCCACCTTTCAATGTCTCATGAATAAACTATTGAAACGTTACCTTCAGAAGTTTGTCTTGGTTTTATTTTATGAAATGCTCATTTATAGCCACACTTGGTATAGCCACCTTCTTCATGTGGAAAACTTCCTTCACTTGCTATAGAAAAACCAATTGTTTGTCAAAAATACCAAATGTTCATTTAGCACCAATGAAGTGGAATACTTGGGGCACATTGTCAATAGAGATGGGGTAAAATTGGACCCCAAAAATATTCAATCTATGCAAGAATGGCCGCGACCAAATACCTTAAAGTTCCTGGGGGGTTTTCTGGGTATCAAAGGATATTACAGGAAATTTTTCAACCTTTATGGAAACATTTTGAATCCTTTGACTGACCTCCTCAATAAGAATGTATTTAATTGGACACCTAATGTTGAGAAATCCTTAATAGAGTTGAAGAGGGCCATGTGCACTATCCCTATCCTAGCATCTCCCAATTTCAAAAAAAAATTTGTGGTGGAATTAGATTCTTCAGTAATGGGTATAGGTGCATTACTCACCCAAGATGGTGGATCCTTGGAATTTACTAGTTAAGCATTGAGTAGTCGCAATCTGGGTCGATCTACGCATGAAAAATAAGTGATGGCCATTATCCATGCGGTGCACACCTGGAAACCATATCTCTTGGGAAACCATTTTCAGATTAAAAGAGATCACCATAGCCTGAAATAGTTTTTGGAGCAATGACTACCATCCCCAAAACAAAATAAGTGGATGACAAAAATGTTGGTTTATGATTATGAAATCATATACAAAAAGGAAAAAGATAACATAGTAGCAGATGCATTGTCAAGACAACATGAGGAGAATGGATCCCTCTTTGCCTTATTCTTAATAGTCCCTGATTGGATTCAAGAAGTGTGCCAAGAGTGGCTAAAGCACCAGACTACCTCCAAATTAATTCAATGTCTTTAGGAGGACCCTAATCCTCCCACTGGCTACACTTGGTAGGATAATATTCTCCGATATGAGTATCTCCTGTTTATCTCACCCTACTCAAAACTCAATCACATATTGTTAAATGAGTTTCACTCCTCAGCTATCATAGGTCATTCGGGCTTCCAAAAGACATATGCTTGTGCTCGTCATTCAATTTTTTAGGCATGAGTGAAGAAGGATATACTTCAATTTATCACAAAATGTGAGGTGTTCCAATGTAATAAAGGTGAAATAGTCAAGTCTCCAAAAGTCCTACATCCCTTACCCATTCCATCTTCTCTATGGAAATAAATATACATGGATTTTATAGTGGGCCTTTCTAAATATGGGAACAAGTCTGTAATCATGGTTGTGGTTGATCGCTTCTCCAAGTACGTTCATTTTTGTTCCCTACCTCACCCTTTCACACTGACACTCATTTCACAAGTATTCCTTGATCAAATCTTCAAGCTACATGGAATTTCAACCTCTATTGTCTCTGATCGTGACCCAAATTTCACCAGCACATTTTGGCAAGAGCTGTTTAAATTGCAGGGCACCCAACTGAACATGAGAAAAACTTATCACCCTCAGTATAATGGCCAAATGGAAGTAGTAAAAAAATGTTTGGAAACCTACTTGCGTTGTTTTTCTTCAAAAAAAAAACACCATTGGGTGTAGTGGTTTCCCTTGGTAGAATGGTGGTACAATACTTCCTATCATATGACCACTAAAGTGACCTCATATGAATCGATGTATGGACAAAGACCACCGACATTCACTACCTATCTTTCTGGCACATCGAAGGTCCAATCTATTGATACAATGTTGCAATGTTGTACAACCACTCTAGCGGCTCTGAAGGATAACCTCCACATGGCCCAAAATCACATGAAGCAACAAGTAGACCAACATCGTTGATAAAGGGTTTTTCAGGAAGGTGATCTGGTTTTTCTCGGGCTCCAACATTACAAGAAAACATCTCTCAAATCTTAGGGACATCACAAATTGGCACCTAATTTTTATATACCCTACCATATTATCAAGTGTATTGGTTTTATGGATTACAAATTGGCCCTTCCTTCTACTTCCAAAATCCATCTGATATTCCATGTTTCCTATCTGAAGAAAGTGGTGGGACAAAATTGTAGAGTCCAAACCATCCTATTGGAATTAGATGAAGAAGGTTCCCTGTGGATCTTACTAGAAGCATTCCTCAATAAACCTGAACATAAACTGTGTGGCTACACCATCAAGGAGGTGTTGATCAACTGGAAGAACACAACACCAGAGGAGGCTACCTAGGAATTCGTGACCATACTTCAGGAGTTTCTACACCTACAACCTTGAGGACAAGGCTTCCTTTGAAGGGGGAGGAAATGTTAGGTTGTGATTCTATCCACTCTCCATGGGTCATTAGTTTGTAGGATATGTTTAATATTCAATAAAGGCCAAAATTAGTTAATAAGGCGTAATAAATAAAGATGAATAAGTTAATGTAAGAATACCTAATAGAATCTTTCGCTTCTAGAAAGATCTTCCTCTATAAGTTTCCTTAGAAGGTAGAATTAGTATAAATAAGAGTAGGAGGCATTATATTTTTGTCTTGGAAATTATTGTAATAGAGCTTTGCTCTAGTGGAGGATGCCCCCTTGAAGAGGCAAGTAGAAATTTCTATCATAATAAAGTTTCTCTTCCCAATGATTATTATGGTGCTATTATGTTGTTCATCTGATATTTTTCTAGATATATCATTATTATTCTGTCATTTCGTGTTAGATATTTTATGTTCTGCATAATATATTGTATAGGGAATATTGCATCCTAACCCTGCTACCCAACATCCTCATGTTGCATAGAGCTTGCAATAGGTACAACTAGCAATTTCATCATTGAATCGTAGCTTAGTGAAACATAGTAGCTTTGTTGCACTATCTCGGCAGGATGTGTTTGCCAATGACATTGATTGAGGGGTTGGAGATTCAACATGCACAACATAGTATAGTGAGGAGAGGGAACATGGACATAGAAATCATCCATGTGAAACTAATAGCTTATTGAGCTATAGGAAGACATGCTATGGGCCTATAGAGCTCAATGGACAACATAGCTTCATGGAGGTGGTTAGAATCTTAACCCTCTCTATGTTCTTCATTGTTATGTATTTATTTTGTATTCTCTATATTTATATAGATTTTTGATTGTATGTTGTTTTGAAATTGTTACATCCAATCAATAGACCCTCTACAATGATGGATCCATAAGCACCTAGACCCACCATTGATGTAGCGATAGAGGCATCTTTCTCATTGGGCGCACCCCACACACATGTATGTGTCACATTTTGTAAATTCACCAACGTCATTTATTTATTTTATGACATCCTCAAATTTTTAATGTTCTTGTCTTTTTACATGATTTGGCACTAGGATATGTCGAGGAATGTCCATATTGTATGGACAAGTCACCTGCATCACATGTACCATTTTTGTAGTTAAATATTGTATAATTCTCATTTTTGTTTTGTTTATGTTTTTTAATTTTACTATTTAGTACTAATAGTTCAATATTATTAATATGTACGCAGACCACGAAAATATTTGCTATATATAGTACTATTTCACTCCTTGGGAATCTGGGCCTTGCCTATGGGTTACCTTTATCCATGCTTATGGAGTTGCAATAACTTCTACAACTTGTGGGGGTCTATCGAAGCTCACCCCCAACATCCTGTCTTATTGCACACATCCTCATTGGATTCACATGCAGACCACCCATGTACTCCACCTCTTCCATCACATCCATCTACAATAGATGTACCTGTATTCCACCCACCCCCACCACCATTTCCATCAGCCCCATCCATTGAGGCTGCCATGATATTGGTTTCCTTAGAGAAGGTTGTACAACCTACTGCTCCATTTTCTAGTGAATCTCCATCGAAGCCCAAGATATTCACGGTGAGATAATGTGTTGATGATAATTTTTTATGTATCATCAATTTGATTTTACACATACTTGTTTAATTTTCTTGACTTGATCCTTGTAACTGATGCAGGGTGGAATCATGAAGATATTGGGGTCACAGATGGTAACACCCTCATCATTGAAAATAGCATATGCAGTGGGTTGTCTTAGGTTAAATAAAAAAGTATCATTTTGTATGTCTATTAATCCATTGAGGAAAAAAACTTATAACAATGTTTTGTCTTTATGTAGTCTCCAGAGTGTCGAAGCATGCCCAGGCCTAGAACCACTCAAGGTGATTACTCAAGAAAGAGAAGAAAAATAGATTTCCAGGATTCTCTTAAGTGTGGAAAGGGTGGTAGTGGTCAATGATTGACCAACTACTGCCATTTTGTATATAGGCCACCATATGAATTATATTTATTTTTAGGGCACTTGGTGTTGCTTTGTCTATTTTATGTTGATGAATATATGAATTTCAAGGTCTTTGAATTTCAAAGTGTATGAATTTTATGTGTATGATTCCCTTGACTTTTTTCTAAAGTGATTATAGATACTTGTGTTATGCATTAACAAATATCTTATGGTGGAAAAGATTTCTAGGTGCTAAACCCATAAGTAAGATTTCTTAGTAGCATTGCTTTCTAATCAACCATGTATCTCTACATCATCGATAAATCATCCCTTCTAAATTATTTGCATGAATGTTGTGGATATCCATATTCTGCCTCACAACCAACAATATGGACTACCTCTTGAATTATCTGCATCTAAATCCAATGACAATCCACCCTCACATAGTGGCAACTTGGAAATATTGTGACCTAAAAAATGGCATATTGCAATACTTTATTATAGAAATAAATTCTCATTTATCATCTACATAATTGTAAATCATTTAATAATCTCAGCTTAATGTTATGTCAAATTAAGCTCCATAACTAGTACTATAATTAATTAATTATGAAGATGACATAAGCTAAAATTTAATTCTGCAAGTACACAACATTTGGACAAACCAAACACTTCATATATTTTTATAATATGAAGTACATGAACCTACAAATATATTATCACAGATTGTTACAAGTTGGGCTCTTCAAACCCTAGCCTTCCCTTGACATTCCTTTGAGAAGCCTAGTTGTTAGTTTCTTAGTTGATTCAATCCACAATTTGACAATTTTCTAGGGAACATACATTATTCCCCTCTTTCTATGCATGACATATATAAAATCATTTGATGTATGTGTAACCCTTCATAAATACAAAAAAAACTACTCAATGATTCATTAATGCACTCATGTGTTTGTTTAGGTTGTGTAGTGGGTATATGTAAATTTTGTTAAACCCATAAATTATTAATAATATTTTTTCATTCTTCCATGATGTCCACTAAACTTATTGATTTTGATCAATACAATGAGAGATTTCACATGGAAACTATATCTTAGAATGGGTATCATTTTCCACCAACAAATAAAGGTTTTGAGGTTACATTTCATGACACACCATACAAAGTAATGATATGCTACCAAAATTCTTCCAGGGGGACTTGAAACCATTATTCTTTTCCCTTCACCATCTATGGGATTTTATTGCACATTCCTACCCAATTTTTGGGTTAGAGAACACAAGGAGACAAAGGACCCTCCCAAACCCAATTCCACAAACCTATTCATACCATGCCATTTCCATACCATGCAATTTCCATACCATGCCATTTCCATTCCTTTTCATGTCATTCCATTGTCATTCCTTGCAAAGACATGACATTTCCATGCCATTGCCATGCATTTCCATGATTTGAAAAGAAATTCCTTTCCATTCCATGTCATTTCCATGCCATTGCCATGCCTTGTCATTCCATTCCATTGCATCTCATTTCCATGCCTTTCCATGCCATGCGATTTCCATTCCTTTTCAATGACTTCTAATTGAAATTCCAATGCTATGCCTTGCCAAGCCATGCCATGGCATGCCATTTCCATGTTATTTCATTGTCATTCATTACCATGCCATTTCCATGCCTTTCCAAACCATTCCATGTCATTCCATTGTCATGTAGCTTCCCATTTTAACATATACAACAATAAATATAAATTTTCATAACATTATGCAAGGAAAATGTCAAATCAAAATGTGGATTGCAATTAAACAAGAATGAAAAAAACGGAAACCTTTCTCATCCCAAGAAATAAAAAACATTTTTTCTAGGGACATATGACTTAAATTTACATCCCAAAGTTCCTTCCATCCAATTAAGTGTTTATGACATTTAAAGTGTAGGTGAAAACTTTTGCATACCTTGTCAAGCTATGTCATGCCTTGCCTTTCCTTGAGTTTCCATTCCATGCCATGCCATGCCATACCATGCCTTGCCTTTCCAAGCCACACCATGTCATTGCATGCCTTGCCTTTCTATTCCATGCCTTACCTTTCCATGTCTTTCCATGCCTTGCCATGCCTTGCCTTGCCTTTCCATGCCATGCCTTTCCTTTCCATGTCATGTCTTGCATTTCCATTGAATTCCTTTCCTTTCCATGTCATTTCTTTCCATTCCATGCCATGGCATGCCTTGCATTGCAATGACATGCTATGAAATTCCATTGCCACACCATTTCCATGCCTTTGCATGCCATTTCGATTCCTTTCCATTCAATGCCATTTCCATGCCTTGCCAAGCCATGGCATTCTATTGAAATGCCTTTCTATTCCATGCATTTTCATTCCATGCCATGCCATGCCTTGACTTTCCATGACATTCCATGCCATGTCATTGCCACACCATTTCCATGCCTTGTAATGCCATGCCATTTCCATGCATTTCCAAGCCATTCCATGCCATGTCATTTACATGAAATTTCCATGCCTTTCCATTCCATGACATACCATTTTGTTTCCTTCCATGCCATGCCATGCCATACCTTGACTTGAAAGTCATCCCTTGCCTTACCATTGCATTCCTTGCCTTGTCATACCATTCCATTCCATGACATGCCTTGCATTTCCATGACATGTCATTCCATGCCATTTCCAAACCATTGTCATTTATTTCCATGCCATGCCATTTCCATGTCTTTCCAAGCCATGCCATGTGATTCCATCGCCACGCCATTTCCATGCCTTTCCATGCCATGCATTTCCAAACCATTCCATGCCATCCCATTTTTATTCCATTGGAATTTCATCCCATTACATCTCATTGTCATGCCATGCCATTTCCATGCCTCGCCAATCCAATAAATTATATTAACTAAGTTGCAACATGACAAATATAACAACCCTTAAAACAAGTAATCATTAAATGAAAGGGGCTGAAAATGCAAGACTAAACTAGGGTTTAGATATCAAATTCTTATTGAAATGCAATATGACATAACAACCCTATAATATTCAAGACAACAAGACCTAAAGGGATTAAAATATGACATAAATATAATAAAAGGTGCGAAGGTGTATTCTAAGGGTGAAATATGAAAACTAAACCCTAGACGTCAAGCTAACAAGGATGGAAATCGAGGGTAAGTCCTAATCTAACCACAAAATTGAGGGTTTCAATACAATGTTGATTCAATAAGAATACAAGATAACATGCAATATCACAACTTTGATAAAACATTTATTTAATACATTCAAGAAATAACCATCTGCAAAAATTGAAATAATGAGCTATACCTAGACCTTCCCTTGCCTTGCCTTGCCAAGCCATGCCTTTCCTTTCGATGACATTCTATGCCTTTCCTTTTCATGCCATGCCTTGTGTTTCCTTCACTTTCCATGCCATTCCATTTCATTCCTTGTCTTTTCTTTCCTTTCCATGACATTTTGTTCCGTTGCCTTACCATTCCATTCCATTTCCATTGCCATGCCATGCCATTACCATTTTCATTCCATTTCCATGCCATGCCTTTCCTTTCCATTCCATGTCATTGTCATGTGAAGCTAATAAATGATATTAAATGAGTTCAAACAATTCAATGGGAACTCCTAAACACCAAAAATCAATATGGAAACTATAATTGTTATAAAACTTGTGATTACGATGTTTAACTTCAACAATATGACAGTTACAACAAGACAATTAATATAACAAACCTTAAAACAAGTAATCATGCAATGAAAGGTGGTTGAAAATGAAAGACAAAACTAGGTTTTAGATAAAAAAAAATGCTTGCTGAAATGGAAGATGGCACATAACAACCCTAGAATATTCAATACATCAAGCCCTAAAGGGATGACAATTATGACAAAAATGTAATAAAATGTGTCAAGGTGTATTCTAAGGGTGAAAGATGACAATTAAACACTAGTCATCAATCTTACAAGGATGTAAATAGAGGCTAAGTCCTAATCTAACCACTAAATTGAGGGTTTCAAGATAAGTTTAATTCAATAAGAACACAAGATAACATTCAATATCACCACTTTGATAAAATAATTATTTAATACATTCAAGAAATAAAAATCAACGACCTAGAAAGAGAACTTACTAGGTAAATCAATGACCTATACCTACACCTTTCCTTTCCAAGACATGACTTACCGTGCCATGCCATACCATGACTTGCCTTTCCATGCCATGCCTTGCCTTGCATTCACTTTCCATGCCATGTAGTGTTATTCCTTGTCTTGCATTTCCTTTCCATGCCATGTCATGTCATGCCATGCCTTACCTTGCTTTTCCATGCCATGCCATGCCTTGCCATGCTATGAATTGCCTTAGCTTCCCATGCCTTGTCTTTCCATGCCATGCCATTCCATTCCATGCTTTTCCTTGCCTTTCCATGGCATGCCTTGCCATGCCATGCCATGTCATTCCTTGCATTGTCGAGCAATGCCTTGCCATGCCATGCCATGTCATTCCTTTCCTTGTCATTCCTTGTCATGTCTTTCCTTGTTATGCCATGAAATTCCTTTCATTCACTTTCCATGACATGACATGCCATCCCTTGCCTTTTCATGCCATGCCATGCCTCTTCTTGCCTTGCCTTGCCATGTCTTTCCTTTCCTTTCCAATCCATGCCTTGCCTTTCCATGCCAAGCCTTGCCATTCCATGCTTTTCCTTGACTTCACTTGCCATGCCACAACATTCCTTTCCCTTTCTTTCCAAGTCATGCATTGCCTTGTCATGACATCCCATGCCATCTCTTGGAAAGAAAAGGAATGGCATGTCAAGTCAAGGCATGGCATGGCATGTCAAGGAAAGGCATCCCAAGGCAAGGCATGACATGGAAAGGCAAGGCATGTCATGGCGTGTCAGGAAAAGGCATGGCTTGTAAAGGCAAGTCAAGGAAAGGGATGGAAAGGAAAGGAAATGCATGGCATGGAAAGTCATGGAATGACATGACAAGTCAAGGAAATGCATGTCATGGAATGGCATGGCATGACAACGAATTGAAAAACAAGTGAAGGAAATTCCAAGCCTTGCCATTCCATGCCATGCATTTCCATGCCATGCCATGACTTTCCTTGCCTTGTCATTACATGAAATTCCATTCCATGTCTTTCCTTTCCTTGTCATTCCATTCCATGCCTTACCTTTCCTTTCAAATCCATGCCTTACCATTCCATGCCTTTCCTTTCCATACCTTTCCATACCTTTCTTGGTCATTCCATGTCATGCCTTACCTTTCCATCCTTTTCCTTCCCATGTTATGACTTTCATTTCCTTCATTTTCCATGCCATGCCATGCCATGCCTTCCCTTGCCATGCCATGCAATGTCATTCCTTTCCTTGCCTTGCCTTTCCCTGCCTTTCCTTTCCAAGTCATGCCTTGTCTTTAGATGCCTTGCCTTGCCATGGCAAGGCATGTAATGGCATGCCAAGGCAATGCATGACATGTGATGGCATGCCAACGCAATGCATGACATGGTATGGAAAGGCATGGCAAGGAAAGGAAATTCATGGAATGGCATGGCAACACATGTACAGACAAGTGAAGGAAATTCTAAGCCATGCCATGCCATGCCATGCATTTTCATGTCATGCCATGGCCTGACTTGCCTTTCCATTCCATGCCTTGAAATTCCATGCCATGGCTTTCCTTTCCTTACCTTCCCATGCCTTTCCTTCACTTTCCTTACCTTTCCATGCCTTACCTTGCCTTGCATTCACTTGCCTTGCCTTGCTATGTCTTTCCTTCACTTTCCTTACTTTTCCTTACCTTATCTTCACCTTCCTTACCTTTCCATGCCATGCCTTGCCTTTCCTTGCCTTCAATTTCCATGACATGCCATGCCATGCATTTCCCTACCATGTCATGCCATTCCTTTCCTTTTCTTTCCATGCCATGCCTTTCCTTGCCATTCCATGCCATGCGATGGCTTTCCTTTCTATGTATTTCCATGCCATGCCTTGCCTTGCGAAGCGATGCCTTGCCTTGCTAATCCATGCCTTGCCTTGCCAATCCATGCCTTGCCTCACCAAGCCATGCCTTGCCTTGACATGCCATGCCATGCCATGGCTTGGAAAATGAAGGCATGGCATGGCATGGAAAGTAATTCATTAAGTTAATTTAATAAAAAAATAATGGCATTCATGTATCATACCTTATGTTTTTCCTAAAATCAATAATTCTTGTACTAAATGAACAATTTCAATTCATAAAAATTACAATCAAAGGATTCATTAAGCATGTAATTCTACAAATTGTTATCCCATATATCTTAGATAAAAATACTTTCATGGGAATTTTAATGTCATAACATAAGCTCTCTTTAATCATGTATCTAAGTTATTTTCATAGATGTGAAACATGGATTATCATAATTAACAGGATTTACCTGGACCTATACCTAGTCCTAGACCTTGCCTTTCCTTGCCATGTCTAGATTTTCTTATCCTTGTCATGTCTTGCCTTGCCTTGCCTTGATTTTCCTTTCCTTGCATTCCCATACCTAGAACTAGACCTATACGAAGACATTTCCTTGTTGTGCCTTGCCATGTCCCTGAATGGCTTGACGAAGTGAGTTGCAATTCATGATAAAATGCAAATCGAGACTCAGATGAATGAATCATTGGTTGCATTGGATCTGGGGCACCTGGTTTTAGCTAGTGGGGCCCATCTCTTGTCATTTCATTGACCAAAAATTCGTTTGCTAGAGGATCTCCAACACTATGGTTTTTCTCAATGAGGCATAGTGCAATTTATGAACGAGAAGTCAATTTTCAAGAACACTATGTTGGAAAATTGTGGGTCATATAGTCACGTGGACCTTGGAAAAATATACATGTGGGAGCTTACAAAAATCAATTATACTTCTTGGTTTGAATTTTATGCCCCTGGAACAATGTGATGACATTTGCCTGAATCGCTTGATGAGGTGAGTTGAAACTCATGATAAAACTCAAACCGAGACTTGAATGGATGAATTGTCAGTTGCATTGGATCGAGGGCACCATATTTTAGCTAGTGGGGCCCATCCGTTGTCATTCCATTGACTAGAAAACCGTTTGTTGGAGGATCTCTGGCACTATGGTTTTTATGAATGAGGCATAGTGCAATTGTGGGTACTGTAGTCAAGTGTTCATTAGAAAAACATAAGTGCATGAGATTACAAAACTCTATTATGCTTCTCATTCTGGATTTTATACCCCTAGAGAAAAGTGCAACATGTCACTGAATAGTTTGAGGAGGTGAGTTGCAACTCATGATAAAACTCAAGGTGAGACTTAGATGGATGAACCATCGGTTGCATTGGATTTGAGGCACCAAGTTTTAGTTAGTCTAGATCATCTATTCTAATGTCATTATGTTTCCAAGACAATCGTTTGTTGGAGGATCTCCAACACTAGGGTTTTTCTCAGTGCTTATTACATATGTTTTTCAAGTTAACACCTTCTTAGGATAGGCATGGAAAGAAAAGGCATGGTACATGATGCAGGAGCATCTCTCCATGCATCCAGTCAGCCAGCCACATCAGTGCGCATGCATTCATGTGCTGAAAGGGAGGCACAACCTCATTTCAAATTCGAAATAAATGCAATTGAATGTCTTAGGTTGTTGAGCCATAGAAGCCATGCCTTTGCGCGGGTTGTAGATAAGATAGGCATTTAATGTGTGTAGATTGGCTGAGATCTAGATCCATACGTTGAACTAGACAACCATTGATTGTAATTAATTAGGGTAGGTAGACCTGGAGGGAAGCGCGAAGATCCCCTCAGCTAAAAGAGATTTAGAGAGATCTCATTTTAGAGAGTTAGAGGGGATGGTAGAGAAGAGCCGAGAGAGAGCTCAAAGAACACCTTGTAAAATACACGCATTTGCCATTTTAATATAACCAGAGCAGTTTTCTTGCATTATTCTGTCTTATATGCATGTATGTGTGTGTTCTTTGTATATGTTGTGAGTGTATGTCATGTGAATGCATTCTGCAGGAGTTTGTTTGATTTCAGGTTGAGGTCTTTGAGGCTTCACACTAGGAGGGTGTGACAAAACGTTGAGGTTCTGATAGTCGTGTACAGGAGGATGCACTTCTGAACTTTGAGGAGTCAGACAGAGACGTGATGAGGCACAGGACTGGAATCAACAACTCAGGAAAAGACCTTTGAGGTTGCTGAACACCTCAAGAGGCAAGGCTGTGTGACTGAGACATAGTTGAGGATAGAATCACTGATGATTCTGTAGGAGCTCCGCCAAGTGGGCATTGAGCGTACGCATGGGTTGCATTGGAGAAGAACTATGTTGAGAGTTCGAAGGAAGACCAGAATCTCTGAGCATTCTAAGAAGCTCTGCCAGGAGGGCATCGAGCAGGTGCATAGAAGCATAGGATAAAGAAGACAAAACTACTAAACATTCTGTAGCAGAGAGACTCTCCCAGAAGGGCATCGAGAAAGCATGCAAGTAGGCACAAGAAGGAGAAGGGAACTCTTTGAGTTCTAGGAGTGAAGAAAGTTCCACTGAGGGAACTTTCACTGGGTTGTTGAATACCCAAAGAGACTCAGACAGAGGTCGCTTGAGTCGAAGGATAGCCAGGAAGGCATCCATTTTATTCCCCATCTGAGGGAGGAAGAAGGAAAAATCCCCAAGGGGTCTGAGTGTTTGCGAAAGCTCAGAAGGGGTAGCACGTTGTTTGCATGACAAAACTCTGCAAGAGCACAGACGTCGGAATCCTTTCAGGATTCGAGAACAAAAGGCTCAGGAAGGGCAGCGTTTCATATGCGCGGCGAGGTTCGAGGTCAAGGAGCTCGCAGAGGAGAAAGATAGCAAAGGTCGAGGCCTTTGAAGAGTGAAATTCTCCCAAGGCAAGAAGAAGACGCAACATCTCAGGAGGAGCGACGACAGCCATCAGATCGGCCTGAAGAAGAGATCTGGACCGTCGAGGAGATTTACATCCAGGAGGAGCCACAGCAGTTGGAAACAGTCGATAGAATCAAGACCGTTCACTTAGGAGTAGATGCGTGGCACGAGATCACCCATCTCAGGAACTTGGGCACCGGAGGTCGGAAGAGGAAGTCATTTGACTTCACGAGTGGCGACGAGGTGAGAGCTCCATGGTATGGGGGCCTAGCTGACGTCACCTCAGGATATCAGCATGTGAGAATGGTGTGGGGCCACAGGAGTCGTCAAGTGGACAGGTGGCACCTCTCATCTTGGGAGCTCATGAGTGGAAGGCTGGATAATGTTATGTCAAGGGTCGCGAGATGCGAGGGCACGAAGTGGTGAGAGGATTAGGAGCGTCCATATGAATGGGACAGGTGGCGGAGATCTAAGGATCTCGTGAATTCAGGGCTCGTAAGTTGAAAACCTGAATATTGGGAGGTTCATGTCGTGAGGGCGCGAGGTACTGAAATCATGACAGGAGAATATCGGCATCTCGATATATCAGGACTCGGGAGTTGGAGGACCAAGCACTGGGAGTCGCGAGCAGCGAAGTCGCGAGGGAGCGAGGTAGCGATAGCGCGGAAGTCCCGAGAGAATTAATGGGTGTGGACGAGTCAAGTCACACGTGCATATCGGAACTTCAGCACCTCGGGTATCGAAGGTTGGAGAACCAAAAGGTCAGTATCGTGAGTAGCGAGGTTGCGAGTGCACAAGGCTGCGATAGAACCGAATTTCCGACAAGGCAAAAGGAAGTCAGCGTTGATAGACATATCGGGTCTCGGGGCTTCGAGAGCCCAGCAAGCAAAAAATAATTCGTGAAGCTGCGAGTTCTGATCCTCCTAAAGTAGAGAAGAGAGGATCGCGTCGAAGAGAACTGTGGGTGCAGATTTCCCGATTGGGAAATAGAAGAACCGTTGAGTTCTTCGGGCCGTAAGGGAAAGAAGGTCCTGAGGAAGCGGATGTGCCAGTGAGGGTAGGTCTTTGCACCAAGTGGTATCAGAGTGGGAGTATGTTTGTTTATTGCAGACAGAGGAGAAGAAAGAAGACAGAGTTGTTGAGGACTCTGTAATAATTGTTTGCAGATAGGCAGCAATCAAGAAGACAGTCAGCAGGACTGTGAGAAGATGAAGCTGGAACATTCAGGGATGCAGAGTGACAGCAACAGGTTTTCCAGGAAGGCAGACAGGAACAACAACATGGCTACTGAAGGCCATAAACATGCTGAAAGGAAGAAGCCATAGCTAATAAGCGCAACAGAAATGGATAGAGAGCTCACTGACATAAAGCAAGAGATGGAGGAGCTTGAGATGAAGATGCGGCAGAATAAAAAGCCGAGATGGGTTAATGAATGGCCCATGCAGATTCCAAAGGTAAAATGGCCAGTCAGGGAGCTGATGGTCAAGGGACAGCAGAAGTTGTTAAGGAAATGGCTGAGGTATGCTAAAAACCTCAAGCCCATAGAAAAAGAGGAGATGGTTCAGGTATGCGAACCAGAGATTGGTAGAGGTCTCAATGATGATGATGATGATGAAGAAGATAAATTGCGATCGCCGAGGGATCTCATAGACTTCCAGGAGGGCACTGGAAGGTTTCCAAATGGCCATATGGGCAAGGGAACAGAAATGAGATCGACTGATGATCTCAACGACTGCCATGAAGGAAGAGCAGAAGAAATTCCAGATTGCCAAGAAGGCAACAGATTGAGATCAGCTGAGGATATCAAGGACTGTCATGAGGACAGCCAAATAATTTCACATGGCCAGCCGAGCAATGAAAGGAGATTAGATGAGGATCTTGAAGACTGCCAGGAGGGCAGTGGAAGCATGTCAAATTTCCAGGTGGGCAGAAATGAAAGCTCGAGACTGTCTGAAGGTCTCATGGACAGTTCAATTCAACAGAGGTTGTTTATGAAGATGGGATTGATTGATCTCATGGTTTGTCAGGGAAGCAGCAGAAGCATCCCATATTTCCAGATGGGCAAGGATGAGAAGATGAGACCGTATGAAGGTCTTAGAAACTCAAAAGTGAGTTGGAATCAGCCAGAGGAGCTGACAGAGCAGGTTAGACTATCTGAGGGTCTCATAAATTCATGGATGAATTTAAATCAGCAGATGTAGCTGACAGAAGAGGAGAAGGATCAGGATGGTATTCTGATGATTGGGGGAATTGGGATATTCCTACCATTTGCCTAGGAGGAGGCAGAAATCAGTGTTGCAGATGGTGAAAAAACAGAACAATCACAACTGATGATGACTATCGAAGAAGAAGAATTGGTGCAGATGGTGCAGGCTGCCCAAGCAGAAGAAAGAAAAGAGAAGGAGTGTTCTGAGGAATGACTCGATGATTTCAGCCAGGAAGATGAGAGCGTTGTAGCAATGGAGCTGACAGTAGAAGAAGAAGCAGAAGATGAAGAAGATGAGCATTCTGAGGAATGGCTCATTACTTTCAGCAAGGAAGATGAAAGAGCTGTAGCATTGGAGCTGACAGCCGAAGGAGTAGAAAAGGATGATGAGCATTCTAAGAAATGGCTCAGCATTTTCAGCCATGAAGCTGAAAAGAATGCAATAGAGGAGGTTGCAGAAGTAGAGGAGAAAGAGATAGACAACATTTGTTTTGTTGATCTGTGGGATCAGATAGAAGCCCTGGAGGAAAGGGTGAAAGTGCAAGGCATGCACATCCAATAGGTGAAGTTTGAAATGGATGAAGGAGGTATGAGATATCATAGCGATCTTCCCAATGGCCAAAAATTTTTGCAGCTGAGGAGACTATAGGAACTGGACCAACCAAGGGAGCAGCTGGATGAAGTGATCGAGGAGATCAGCAGGTTGATGGTGGGGTCAGCATAGACTACCAGCGAAGAGAAGTTGGGCAGAGAAAGGGCAGCAGCAACAACAGTGCAGCGGAAGCAGCAATAGTGCAGCGGAAGCTGCAACAGTAGAAGATTGGAGCGGATGAACAACTCCAAAGATTTGTTTGGGATCCAGGTGGATTTCCAACCCCTTACAGGGGAAGAACATGAGCAGGAGCTCATGAATTTTGCAGCTGTGGAGTATGATCCAGGAGCATCTCTCCATGCAGCCAGTCAGCCAGCCACAATAGTGCGCATGCATTCATGTGCTGAAAGGGAGGCGCAACCTCATTTCAAATTTGAAATAAATGTAATTGAATGTATTAGGATGTTGAGACATAGAAGCCATGCCTTTGTGCAGGCTGTAGATAAGATAGGCATTTAATGTGTGTAGATCGGATGAGATCTAGATCCATACGTTGGACTAGACAGCCATTGATTGTAATTAATTAGGGTAGGTAGACCTGGAGGGAAGTGCTAAGAGCCCCTCAGGGAAAATAGATTTAGAGAGATCTCATTTTAGAGAGTTAGAGGGGATGGTAGAGAATATTCGAGAGAGAGCTCGAAGAACACCTTGTAAAATACATGCATTTGCCATTTTAATATAACCAGAGCAGTTTTCCTGCATTATTCTGTCTTATATGCATGTTTGTGTGTGTTCTTTGTATATGTTGTGAGTGTATGTCATGTGAATGCATTCTGTAGGAGTTTGTTTGATTTCAAGTTGAGGTCTTTGAGGCTTCACACCAGGAGGGTGTGACAGAACGTTGAGGTTCTGATAGTCATGTACAGGAGGATGCACTTCTGAACTCTGAGGAGTCAGACAGAGACGTGCTGAGGCACAGGACTGGAATCAACAACTCAAGAAAAGACCTTGGAGGTTGCTGAACACCTCAAGAGGCAAGGCTGTGTGACTGAGACATAGTTGCAGACAGAATCACTGAGGATTCTGTAGGAGCTCCGCTAAGTGGGCATTGAGAATACGCACGGGTTGCGTTGGAGAAGAACTCTGTTGAGAGTTCGAAGGAAGACCAGAATCACTGAGGATTCTGAGAAGCTATGCCAGGAGGGCATCGAGCAGGTGCATAGAAGCACGGGATAAAGAAGACAGAACTACTGAACGTTCTGTAGCAGAGAGACTCCGCCAGAAGGGCGTCGAGAAAGCGTGCAGGTAGGCACAGGAAGGAGAAGGGAACTCTTTGAGTTCTAGGAGTGAAGAAAGGTCCACTGAGGGAACTTTCACTGGGTTACTGAATACCCAAAGAGACTCAGACAGAGGTTTCTTGAGTCGAAGGATAGCCAGGAAGGCATCCATTTTATTCTCCATCTGAGGGAGGAAGAAGGCGAAATCCCCAAGGGGTCTGAGTGTTTGCGAAATCTCAGAAGGGGTAGCACATTGTGTGCATGAGAAAACTCTACAGGAGCACAGACGTTAGAATCCTTTCGGGATTCAAGAAGAACAGGCTCAGGAAGGGCAGCATTACATATGCGCGGCAAGGTTCAAGGTCAAGGAGCTCGTAGAGGAGAAAGACAGCAAAGGCCGAGGCCTTTGAAGAGTGAAATTCTCCCAAGGAAGGAAGAAGACGCAGTAGCTCAGGAGGAGTGATGACAGTCGTTAGATCGGCCTGAAGAAGAGATCTGGACCATTGAGGAGATTTATGTCCAGGAGGAGCCACAACAGTTGGAAATAGCTGATAGAATCAGGACCATTCACTTGGGAGCGGATGCGTGTCACAAGATCACCCATCTCGGGAACTCGGGCAGCGGAGGTCGGAAGAGGAAGTCATTTGACTTCACAAGTGGCAACGAGGTGAGAGCTCCATGGTATGGGTGCCTAGCTGACGTCACCTCGGGATATCAGCATGCGAGAATGGTGTGGGGCCACAGGAGTCGGCAAGTGGACAGGTGGCACCTCGCATTTCTAGAGCTCGTGAGTGGAAGGGTGGATAATTTGGTGTCAAGGGTCGCGAAACGCGAGGGCGCGAAGTGACGAGAGGATCAGGAGTGTCCATCTGAATGGGAAAGGTGGCGGAGATCTAAGGATCTCGCAAATTCGGGGCTCATAAGTTGAAAACCCGAATATTGGGAGGTTCAAGTCGCGAGGGCGTGAGGTACCGAAATCGCGACAGGAGAATATCGACGTCTCGGTATATTGGGACTCGGGAGTTGGAGGACCGAGCACTGGAAGTCTCGAAGTCGGGAGGGAGCGAGGTAGCGATAGCGTGGAAGTCTCAAGAGAAGTAATGGGTGTGGATGAGTTAAGTCACACGTGCGCATCGGAACTTCGGCACCTCGGGTATCGAAGGTTGGAGAACCAGAAGGTCGGTATCATGAGTAGTGAGGTCACGAGTGCACAAGGCTGATAGAACCAAAGTTTTGACAAGGCGAAAGGAAGTCAGTGTTGACTGACATATCAAGTCTCGGTGATTCGAGATCCCAGCGAGCAAACAATAATTCGCGAAGCCGTGAGTTCCGATCCTTCGAAAGTAGAGAAGAGAGGATCGCGCTGAAGAGAACTGTGGGTGTAGATTTCCCTATTGTGAAATAGAAGAACCATTGAGTTCTTCGGGCCGTAAGGGAAAGAAGGTCCTGAGGAAGCAGACGTGCCAGTGAGGGTAGGTCTTTGCACCAGTACATAAAGGAAAGGAAAGGAATGTAAAATGTAAGGCATAACATGGCATGGAAAGGCAAGGAAAGGCATGGTTTGGAAAGGCAGGGAAATACATGGCATGGTAAGGAAAGGAAATGCATGGCATGGAAAGGAAATGCATGGCATGGAAAGGAAATGCATCACATGACATGGCGAGGCATGAAATGGCATGGAAAGTGAAGGAAAGGAAAGACATGGAAAGGTAAGGTATGACATGGAATGGAAAGTCAAGGAAATGAAAGAGAAGGAAAGGAAATGTGAGGAAAGGCAAGGCATGGAGAGGTAAGGCAAGGTAAGTCATGGAAAGGTAAGTAAATTCAAGGCAAGGCATGGAAAGATATGCCAAGGAAAGGCAAGGCAAGTTAAGGAATGACATGGCATGTGAAGGAAAGGAAAGACATGGCATGGAAAGGAAATTCATGGAATGGAAAGGAACGGAAAACATGGCATGGTAATGCATGGAAAGGAAATGAATGACATGGCATGGAAAGGCATGAAAAGGAAAGGCATGACATGGCAAGGAAAGGCATGGAAGGGCCTGGAATGCCATGGCAAGGAAATGCATGGCATGGAATGACATGGGAAGTGAAGGAAAGGCAAGGCATGGCATGGAAAGGCAAGGCAAGTGAAGGAAAGGTAAGACAATGTAAGGAAAGTGAAGGCAAGGCATGGCAAGGAAATGTAAGTGAATGCAAGGGAAGGAAAGGCAAGGCAAGGAAAGGAAAGACAAGGTAAGTCATGGCAAGGTAAGGCAAGTGAAGGAAAGGTAATACAATGTAAGGAAAGTGAAGGCAAGGCATGGAAAGGAAAGACAAGTGAATGCAAGGGAAAGAAATCCAAGACAAGGCAAGGAAAGACAAGTTAAGGCATGTAAAGGTAAGGCAAGTGAAGGAAATACATGTAAAGGTAAAACAAGGCATGAGAAGGCAAGGCATGGAAAGGTAAGGAAAGTGATGGAAAGGCATGGAAAGGTAAGAAAAGTGATGGAAAGGCAAGGAAAGGTAAGGCAAGGAAAGGCAAGGCATGGCATGTGAAGGAAAGGAAAGGCATGGAAAGGCAAGGCAAGGAATGGCATGGAAGTGCAAGGAGAGACATGTGAAGGAAAGGAAAGGCATGGAAAGGAGAGGCATGCCATGGCATGATAAGGAAAGGCATGGAAAGAAGATGCATAGAATGGAAAGGGAAGGAAACAAAAGGCATGGTACAGAAAGAAAACGTAAGGGATGGAAAGGTAAGGTAACACATGGAATGGAAAGGCATGTGAAGGTAAGGAAATGAATGGCATGGCATTTAATAGCAAGGAACAACATGGAAATGCATGGAAAGAAAAGTGACGTAAATGCCAAGCCTTTCCATGCCATTCCATGCATTGGCTTGCCTTTCCATGCCATTCCATGCCATGCCATTCCTTGCCATGACATGCCATGCCTTTCCTTTTCCCTTAATAAGTGCAACGTTCCCCTATAGATTTAGAACGACCTCCTAAAAGGCCCCAACATTCTCCTCCAAAGGTGCAAATGACTACTAGAAAGAGTCCTCTAAGGGGTCAA
>JZKD02S1749970.1:766240-802315 GCA_000966675.3 Picea glauca
GCTAGACATAGACCTAGACCATGAAATAGACCAGAACCATGACCTATACCATGACCTAGACCACGGCATAGAGCTATATCTAGATTTAGACGATGACCCCGAGCTTGACATAGACCATGACATAGAGATAGATCTCGATTTAGATGTTGACCTATAGATTGACAATGCCCAAAATAATGAAACCTATCATGAATTGTTGTTGTTCCTCTATTACTCATTATATTTAACCTGCACAGACATATTGATTAATCAACTCACATAAATAATATTTCTTTGTAGATTCATGAAATCAAATCTTATACCTACTATGAAAGCCTCAAGTAAATTCATATAAGCAAAGAAAACAAACTGTAAAAAAAAATTGTAAATGAAATGAGAGCAAATGATGTTCTCTTTCCAGTGCATTTTCTGATCTCCACTCCTTCCTAGAAAATATAGAATATAACCCTAATCATAATATGATCCGATATGACAATCCAAAGGGTGCACTACAATCTCACATCTTATCTCCTCTAACAGTCACTTCAATTCGGGTGTAATGCAATCTCATGATGTCTAGGCCTCCAAACGGTTCATTTTAATCTCACTACCTCTTTGCCTCCAAATGGTCATTTCAATTTGGTTTCACTGCAATATCATAATCTCTAAGCCTCCAAACTATCATAATGTCCATTTTAGTAGCTTTCATTCCTCTGAATATCTTGTGACCAGACCTAGAGCTTGACGTAGACTGTGACCTAGACCACCACATAGAGCTAGATCCAAATTTAGACATTGACCTAGAGCTTGATGTAGACAATGACATAAACCACCCTAGCTCCATATAATCCTAGGAAAAACTTATACTCAATCATTAACCACAAATTAAATCGATCCTTGAGTGCACTATGCATATACCTTGTGTACAACCCTTACACCATTTCTCTATCTTTGAAAACACTTTCAATGCTAATCCCTTAGGACTTAGTTGTCCCCATACCCCTATACATTTTTATTCATTAAAAATTTTGGTGGATATTAAATGGTATATCCATTGCATTAAGAGCATGCACGTACTCATGTGACTTGACTGAGTTTTTCGTTTATGCTCAATAGGAACATGCACATGTTCTTAGAATGCACATGTGTTATAGGAATGTGTGCACGTTCTTGTTGGGCATTTTCTGGTGCCAAGCACACTCCACCTCATCTATCTCATGGTAGAGAAAAAACCGAAACAACTTTAGAAAAAAACACACTACATAGACAGGTTTTACATTTTTTAATGTTCTTGTTAGATTCATAAAGACTTTTGTGTTATTTCCAGACCATTGCAGGGAAATTTAGAAGACAAATTTGTCAAATGAAATTGGAATTGTTGTTTTTATCTAAATGTGTCTTCCTGGAATTGGAAGAGAAATTTGTCCAAGTGCAATTGGAATTGTTATTTGTATCTTCTTGTGTCTTCTTGGAATTGGAAGACAAATTTGTTGAAGTGCGATTGGAATTGTTGTTTGTATCTTCTTGTTTCTTCTTGGACTTGGAAGACAAATTTGTCCAAGTGAAATTGGAATTGTTGTTTGTATTATCTTGTGTCTTTTTGTAATTGGAAGAAAAATTTGTCCAAGTGCAATTGAAATTGGAATTGGAATTGAAATTATTAGATGTGCCTTCTTTTGTAATACAAAAACAAATTTCTCCACTTGGTTGTTCCTTATTACATAATTTACAAAGACAAATTTGTGGTGGATTTTTGGAAGCCAATTCTTATCTTTAAACATGGAGAACCACCAGATTTGAGAAAGAAAGTGCTCGAGAAAAAAAAAAAACGATCAAAAAGGTAGAAGAAGAAAGAGAAAAAACAAAGTTACGTACGTCAAAGCGTAGGCTTTCACATGAGGGAAATCCAATTTCTAGTGGAATGGATGCAGTGATTGTTTCTCCTCCATCACCAAAATCAAAGCGCCAATTTCATTAGAGAGAAATCCAAACAATATCTCATAAAGAAAACTTCTTTTGGATGACCATATGATGGAGGATTCGCCTAGAGTTGATTATACAATGGATGAAATTAGAGAAGCAATCGGTGTACAACATTGTGGTGAAGAAGGTTATGTGGTGCAATATCTTGTTGGACAATCAAATGTTCTAGAAACTAGACAATGCCATGTGAACTCTCCTCCCATAGTTGATCTGTCAGTGATTGAAGGGGAAAGAACTACAATATTGTTAACTCCAGAACACAGAGGTCAAGAGTCCCAGAATAGGAGTTCATTGCCCCTACCTAGTTTGAGCACTACGTGGAGAAGAACTCCTAAACACATTCAGGTCGATGAAAGTGGTCTAATATCACTTGAAGGTAAGTTACCTAACCATACTATTCGTTATCAATATTATAAAATCATTCAAGAATATTTTGAACCAAAATCCGATGTTGCTAAATGTCAATTATTTTTATCTTTGTTAAAATCTAGAAGTTTGACTACTCTTAGAAGAATTTTAGGCATTAAAACAATCAAAAGTATAGAAACAAGTCATCATATAGTACAAAACCTTGTAGATGCTTTTCAAAGAATTGGTAAGAAGTCTTACAATGCAACCCTACGTGTCTGTCAATTGTTAGCAAGATTACAAGAAAACATCTTTTGGTACAACAAACTTCTCACCTCTTGAAATGCAATGTCAAAACCTTTAGAAAGTATTCTCATAAAAACACCCACACTAAATGAATTACACATCTCCCTAAACTATTGAACACTTAAGGAATTACATATCTCTCTCATACTAGATTATATAAATAGTTTGCTACCCTATCACATATTTTAAGTTGAGATGTAATAACTTGATTTGTTTAACAACTTCAATATTATATATATATATGTTTATAGTGAATCCACTTTCAAATTTATAAAATTAAATTATGTTTAAATTTTAAAATAAGAAACTTTAGCATCTTAAAAAATTCAAAATTTGTTAAAAAAACCAATACAATACTTTTATTCACATCCTCTTATCTTACAAAACTTCCAAATTAAACTATGGAAAATGGCAGGGATGCAATAATTAAAAAAAATAAAAATCATAATTAAAAAAGAAAACTTAGAATCTGAAATGGATGATTAAAATAGCACACTAGAAATTGTACAACGAGAAGAGTTAAAAGTAAAGAGCAAAGAGAGGAGTTACAAAGACAATTTTAAGACATATCGCAGGCTCTTCAAGACACGATCGCTGCAACTTATACCATAGCAGAATCTTTAGTTGCTGGGGCGATGTGCAGGTTGGGACCCTAGTCCAGCGTCTCCATCAGTCCTTTCGATTTACCGCCTATGTAAACTTCTTCCAGCAGTTTCGTTTTGTCTAAACCCTAAGAAGTTGTCCACTAATGAGGGCCCCACTTTCTCTATGCAAGAACCGATAATATCTCCTAATGAGCTCTTTCATTCATGTACTCTTTCATTCATGTATTGGATTCTTAAAATTAACCGATATGTAGTAGATGCTCAAGTTGTATAAGGAAGTGGCTAAAAGTTTTTTTTTTTTTTTTTAGATTTTATGTTTTTTTTTAAATTGCATTTTATAAATATGTTTATTTTCTGTTTTTTTGGTTTGAATAAATTTAGATAAAATCTTTCCTTTTTGTTGTTTAAATTGTATTTCTGAATGTATAAATAGATTCTGAATGTATAAATAGATTCACTAAGATTATACAAATTTAATTAACCAAATCTGCAAACTCAATCTTTTCTCACAAAATGGAAAAATAAAACAAAAAAATAAATAACCAAAAGGCAAAACGTTTAAACTACACTATTCAATGCTAAATTGCATTCAGAAATAAATTTTAAACAACGGAAAATTGTATCGCTGGATTCTGGCCCCCATAAAAAAAGAAATGCCCAAAACATCGAACCCTTAAACAACGCCGCTTTTTTACTTTCGTATGCAAGACCTTTGATCGCCGCTCCTGCTGCAATATCATTGATCGTTGTTATTGCCGCTGCCGCCTCTCCCTTTCTTGTTGATCGTTTCTGCCGCTTCTCACTTTGTCCCCGTATTGCTGCGAATAGTCTATCTGCGGCTTTACTCAGCAAGCCATTTGTTTCAGGATCAGAATCGTCAACCAAATCTATCAGTGCCCATCCTTCATTGTATGCTTGTAAAGTATCTCTCCCACACAGGGGTGATAGCCGGACGATTATATTGATCAATGAAACCGCCGTCAGCTTCCATGCCCGTTTGCTGGCGTACTTAAAATACTTTTCCACTTCTAACGGGATGACAACATAATGTCTCTACAGAAATTTTAAACCTGACTGAGCGTGTACTTTTTCAGGATCCAAATACATAATACCTGGACATATTCCTGACCTGTCATTCAGAAACGGGATCAAGGCATGGAAATTTTCTCCATCCTTCTTGCCCTTCGTCATTATTCCCTTGGCTGGCTTGCTTGATAGTCTGATCCCAAAGAATATTGTCCATGTTATTCAAAATTTCTTTGTATTCCTCAAAATCTTTGTTCAGTTTTTTAAAGTTACTTGATAATATTACTGACATTACTTGGCGAATAAACTTATTACCAAAGAAAAGGTCGGAGAAAAACCAATCTAATTTGCGGAAGTATACCACATAACGCTGCAGCTAAAGCGCACATTCCAGCCATATCCATACTAAACTTTTTTTCTTCTTTTTTTCCTTCGCTATCATTTTACTTACTCTTTCATCAACTTTTAGTTTCCTTAGCTTCGTGACAAACATTTTACTTATTCTTTCATGAACTTTTAGTTCCCTCAGCTTCAAATTTTCAGCTTCCTGCAGGTCAACAATGTGCCTGGTCCAATAGTCCTCCAGCTGAAAATAGTGACGACAGTTCTTCTCCTTTAGCCCTCTTCCATAGTAGGCCACGGAGGTGAGCCATCTCCAACCAATAATTTCCCATCCTATTAGGATGAATATGACTCCCAGAATCGCTATTATAAATTTCAACTAGAATGCAGGATTGCGATGAAGCTTTACATTTGGACCCTGGACAATCCATCCTACAACTGAACATAAAATGAAAATTGTAACTCCCAGTGCAGCTGATGAGGCTAATACTGACCTGGCTATGATTGATTCAGGATAACATGCACGCGCCACGATCCAGGATTTTATTACTTGATCTTCTACTCCCTTCCATGTGTTGTGTGCAGGCTCTGCAAGAATAATGGGAATATTTTAAGTGGTGATATTCCGTCTTCTTTTACTGGCTGTAGAAGCGCAGATGAGGAGGAGAATAAGCCATATAAGCGCTATCGATATTATCGCAACGAATAACGAACGCTCATTAACTTGCTTTCCCTGTACCCAGGAGTAAAAGAAATGGGAGACCACGCTAGGCTCAACCGAACGGTTATGGACACTACTAAGCTCGGAGAAAATGTTGTCAAAGACAGTCAATCCTATAGATGCTATTTTCATCCATTTCTCCTCATAGCACGGACGAGCCATTCCCGATAGGAAAAATCGCACCAAAACACATAACATTACTCTGTTGGTCTGTATCATAAACAAGTTATTCTTAACTATCTCATTATCTGGATGGTGAGAGCACTTAGAACGAGAGTGTTAAATAAAGTAATTCCTCCATTACTGGTTTAACCAAATCTGATAGAGGATAGGCATCTTAAATGTACATACAAGATAGGTAAGCTTGCATTTATTAAGTAAGTGAAGGATGGAGTGTTTTAAAGAACTATCCCCATAGTATGTATTTTGTAATTTCAGTTTTATGTGAATGTGGAAAATAGTTGAACAACTTCATAGCTTCTTTGTGTGTGCATGTTCCATTTCATGAATGGTTTCCTCTGCTTGATCTTAAACATGGTATTAAAGCTAGACTAAGACTCTTCAAAGACTGGAGAACATTTGCAGGCCATTGGAGATCACTTTCGAGCTTCTTTCAGCCACAACTGGAAGATGAGCAACTTCAAGGATGTTCTGGGGTGAAAGCTTGAGGGAAAACGCTTTAAAAAAATTGAGATTTAGAGACAAAATCCCCCTGCCCATGTATACAGAGCGTCCACGGAACATGTATTTCCAACAACTGGTGTAAAGGGAGCGTGCATAACCCATGTCTCCGCAAAAATTTTCCTCCCTTTGGACGCCCTCCTTGTTGTGGATAGGGCGCATCCAGCTAATGATAGGGTGCGTCCAAGCATAAAAAGTTTTGGGTTTTTTCCCATTTAGATAGAGAATCATCCAACAAAAAAAACACACATTTCGGTTTTTTCCTATTTCGACAGAGAAGCATCCAAGCAAAAAAAAAATTGGGTTTTTTTTCCATTTCGAGAAACATCCAAGCAAGAAACAAAAACATTTTGGTTTTTTCCCATTTCGACAGAAAAGAAGGATTTTGTTAAGATATAAGCCATGTCATCTAACAATCCATTGCTCGCACGAGGTCCAGTTTTAACGAATAATAACTATGATGTATGGTCTATTAAGATGAAGAATCTCCTTCGGTTTGAATATTGTTGGGAAGCAGTAGTTAATGGATTTCAGGAATTGGATCCAACAAATCTACAAGTAATGAAAAACGCGCAAAGAAATACCCTCAGAGAACTTATGAAGAAAGATAACAAATCCCTATAGCTCATTCAACAAGGGTTAGAGGAATATATTTTCCCCAAAGCTGCAGCAGCAGATCATGCCAAACAAGTATGGGATACTCTTGACATAGCCTACTAGGGAACTGACAAAGTACAAAATGGAAAGTTGCACACACTTGGGAAGAGTTTTGAGACTCTTCAAATGAAGGATTCAAATTATGTGGATCATTTTATTACCCATGTCACGAGCCTCATGAATCATCTATGCACCCATGGAGAAGACATTCAAGAGAAAAAGGTCATTGAAAGGGTACTTCGAATCCTTCATGATAAATTTAATATGGTCGTGGTCGCCATAGAAGAGTGGAGAAACCTGTCACAACTGACAGTTGAATAACTCATGGGATCTTTGTTAACCCATGAAAGTAGGTTTAGTCGAAATGTTGAATCTTTGGAGAATGCATTTTAGTCTCATACCTCCATAAGAAGAGGCAAAGGTCGAGGGAATAGAAGCAGAGACAAACGAGGCAAATGTCGTTCTCAAACAAGAGAGTGATCAACTTCAGAATGTTAAGAACATATTGAACAATAAGAAAAACCACATAGACACTCTCAGAATGAAAGGGGGAGAGGAATAAATTTTATTCAGCCAATATGGACTGACAAGTCAAGGATCCAGTGCTATTATTGCAAGAAGTTTGGTCACTATGAAAGTGAATGCAAAAAGAAGCAAGAAGATTTAAATAGGGACAGAGAAAATGTTACCAACACTGAAGAAGGAACATCTAAATCAATGTTCTTCTCATGTCACGTTACATAAGAAGAAAGAAACAATCATGATCGTTGGTTGCTCGAAAGTGGCTGCAACAATCATATGACAGGGAACAAAGATTCTTTTTTTAGTTTAGATAGCTTTGTCACATCTCAAATTAAATTGGGAGATGATTATCAAATGAAAGTTGTAGGAAAGGGTATAATTTTTGTATTAACCAAACAAGATAAAATGAAGGATATTCATGATGTTTATTATGTACATGGTCTTAGAAATAATTTAATGAGTGTAGGTTTGATGAATGAACATGGTTATAAGATCATTTTTTAAGGTTCTAGATGTACAATATTGGACAAACCACCCAGTAAAAAAATTATATCCACAATACAAATGACCAAAAATAAAATGTTCGCTTTGATATTGAGAATTGTAAGTTTGTCACAGTCATATGCGCAAAATGTATCAATATCATATGAGACTTGGCTGTGGCATCTTAGATACGGTCACTCACCATTTATCAGTTTTATTCTTTTACAAAAGAAGTCCATGGTCAAAGGTTTACCTATTATAAATGAAGAGAAAAACTCTTGTGAGAGTTGTATTTTGGCCAAACACTGAAGGGATAGCTTTTCCAATGCTTTATATAGAGAAAAAGAACACCTTGAACTGGTCCATATAGACCTTTGTGGTCCAATCCAGACTCAATCAATAGGAGGCAACTTTTATATTCTACTTTTGCATTCATTGATGACTTTAGCAGGCAAGTATGGGTGTACTTTCTCAAGCACAAATCAGAAACATTTGAAAAATTCATAGAATTTAAATCCTTGACAGAGAAATAGAGTGGGAAGTACATCAAAGTACTCAGATCATATTGAGGAGGTGAGTATGACGCCAAGGAATTTGCAACATATTGGAGGAAGCATGGAATCGAGAGATAGTTTACCACAAGATACACTCCACAACATAATGGAGTAGCTTAAAGGAAGAATCAAACAATAATGAATATGGCTAGAAGTATGCTAAAGGGAAAGAATTTGTCGAATGAATACTGGGGTGAAGCAGTGGCTTGCTGAGTTTATATTTTAAATTTGTCACGAACTAGCAGTCTGTAATACCAAGTTCGTCAAGAAGCCTGGAGTGGTATGAAATCTAACGTTTCTTATTTTAAAGTTATTGGTTGTGTAGCTTATGCTCATGTTCTTGAAGAAATGAGGAGAAAGCTTTATGATAGAAGAGAAAAATGCATATTTGTGGGATACATTGAACAGTCTAAAACATATAGGTTGTATAATCCTATTACCAATAAGTTGATGGTAAGCAGAGATGTGAAATTATAAGAAAATAAATCTTGGGATAACCAAACAAGTGAAACACTTATAGAATAGATTCCTTCTATACAAGAAGATAAGCAGGTGGAAGCTACATGATAGTAATTAAGCTTGTCCACCAAGACTTCCAAGATTGAAAATACAAGGAGAACAAACAAAGCACAATTATTCTTCTTCATCTAATAATTATTTAGATCTCACTATAGAAAATCTAAGGAACCAAAGAACAAGAAGCTTGAGAGAAATTTATGAGCAGAATGATGACATGGATAAACAAGCACACTTTTCCTTGATATTTTATCAACCAATATACTTTTAAGAAGAAGTAAAAGAAGAAAAATGGGTTGATGTAATGAACAAAGAAATTGAAAGAAACAACACATGGGATCTTTTGTATCTCCCCACAGGTAAAAATAGCATTGAAGTTAAATGGGTGTATAAGACAAAATTCAATGAGAAATGCAAAGTAGAGAAGCACAAGGAAATAATTGTAGCAAAAGATTTTTCTCAACAACCCGATATTGACTATGGAGAAACATTTTTTCCAGTAGCACGTTTGGATACTGCCAGAGAAGTTTTGGTGGTTGCAGCTCAAAACAAATGGCTAGTCTATCAAATGGATGTTTTTTTTTTCTAGTAAAAAAGGGGGTGTTACCTGCTATATTCAATTGACAAAAATACAGAGACAAAAAGATAGAGAGATATAGTCTTACTGCGCTGCCAAATATGCTTCCATTTTACCAAAAACCAACACATATAGGGGCAAGTGTAGTATGTCTAGGAAGATAGGCTATAATACTGTTTCACCATCTGTCCTGCCCGAAGGAAACCAGGACATATGGAAATTTATTGTCTTATCTCTGAACAACAACATGATTTAAAACCAATCTAAACAAGAAAAGATCAAATACCCAATGATTTGTCACCCTTGTCGTCTTGACACACAGATTTGGCCTGAATAGAAAACAACTGTGCACACGTTGGACATTTTATCTTTGTTAGAGCATTGGAGTAAGCGTCAAGGAGTAGGGCCAAGGGCTGTTCCATGAGGCAGGCTCTGTGCTCCTGGTCTGCCATTTTTCCTCGAAGTTCAAACACGAGATCCATATGTGCTGCGCAGAGGAGTGGAGCATGCAAATCGTTGGTTACTACCTCGCCTGAGGTTTTTTTCCCCGCTTCAGCTCAAACCTCTTTCTTGTCCATGGCGGCTATGTCTGTGTGGTGCATCATTACCACACAGGATATTTTCGAGACCTCATCCTCCTAGGTCACCTCCTTGACGTAGCAGGTTGGGATGTCCTCACAAAGCTTCCTCCTTTTCATTTCTATTACTTGAGGTTCCGAGGTGGTCGCAATATCATCCGTGCATGGTGTTTCCTCTACGTAGCAAATTGGGAACTCTTCACTAGGCTCCTCCTTCAGAATGCTTCCAACTTGTATTTTAGGCTCAATTGCAGGAATTTCTTCTTGCTTCATGACTATATGATCTCTCCTCTCCATCGCAGGTCTAGTTACAGTGGTGTGGATTGCCATGCGGGCGACTCTTTCTCTCTTCCTGAGGATAGAGTTGGCCATCAAGAGTGTGCACTCGATAGGCTTCCATCCCTGTCTATGCTCGGTGCGGGTGTGCCTACCTGAACCACGGCGAGGCTTGCCTCGCTCCCTTGGCATTGCTGAGGAGGAGTGAGTAGAAGGCGCCCCTGGATTCAATGATATACAAACGAGATTACACTAGAGCTCATCGTTGGCAGGGAGGTGCAGAAGAAGAATGAACCAGCTATGTGCAGGCCTCCTTGTTTTCATATTTTCATGGGACAATAGCACATTGATCCTCCTTAACTCTGTCATAATGAATGAGTAAATAGCTGGCTCTTTTGCGCGAGGGAGAAGTCCCGCCTCCGTAAGTCTGCTGTAATGGCCTGCTACCATCTTTAATTCATGAAGGGATGGGGAGCGACCTTCAACATTTAAGCCATGGTTCAGTGCTAAGCTGAGCGGTAAAGCTAGCCTACATGTCACCCTATCTGGGGCTAAGGAATCTTTGCTTGCAAGGTCTCTGCAGCACCTTAAAATATTTGTTTCATCAGAAATATTGGCTTGCCAATGTATGAGTTTTGGCCTGGTCTGAACTCCCGCATTCGCTAAGTGATCGTCTACTTTTTTTTCTTCTCGTTTCACATGAGAAGGGATAATGGTGAGATTGGGGTGAACTATAGATCTAAAATCTTCCAGAAGACCTAAAAGTCTCCAGCTAGGAGAGATTCACCTTGGATGTTCTCCGTGTAGCATTTTGGAGATGAATTGGATGATGATCTGAGAGTCTCCCTCTATTATGACTTGATGGTAATTATTGTGGGTAGAAACTTGGAGACCTCGAAGGAGGCTTAGAAGCTCTGCAACATTATTTGTATTCTCACCTAGGAAGCCGACCACTAGATGAAAGATCTCTCCAACGTGGTTTCAAAGGACTGAGCCAAATCCTGTCGGTCCTGGGTTTCCCTTTGAGGCACCATCGAAGTTTATCTTGATGAAGCCTGATGGAGGGGGGGTCCAAATCGTGGGGCTATTTGAACAGCTGCCTTTTGCCTTCACTGGAGGGCCTACTTGAATTTGCATACTCTATATTCTGAGAATGTTTTCCTCCTTGGGAACACAATGAAGGTCTTCATGGTTCCAAGGTTTTCTATTGATCGTTTCTCGAGTTAACTTCTCAACCCGCTCCCATGTGATAGCGGGAAGGGAAGTTTTCGAGTGGAAGATTTTTTTTTTCTGTTCTTTCCAGATTTCCCATAAGGTGAACCCTGGGAGCAGCTGTCAGATGTGCTGGAGAATTGGGTTATGGAAGGATATTGCATCCCAATTCGCAATCATATCATTGATGCCACTTCTGTTTTTGTTGGAGCATTTCATAGCTTGGCCCCCCCAGTACGAGATCTGTTGACTGTAGTGGTAGTTATTGAAGAGATGTTCCATGGTTTCCTCTCTCTGTTGGCATAGATCACACTTGGAGGGGCCTATAAAGCCTCTTTTTAAGAGATTATCCCACGTGAGAATGTGATTTTGAGCTGCAAGCCAAAGGAAAATGGAGACTTTGGGCCATAGGATGCTTTTCCATATTTTACTCCAGATTAATTCTGGGATTTGATTTTGGTAGTTTCCCTGCAAGTCATATGCTTCATTGACTGAGAAGATGCCTGTAGTAGTGTGTCCCCATCAAAGGATGTTCGGTCCCTCGTTGATTGGTATTTTTCGATGAGCTGCACATTCTTGCCAGGTTTGGAGATCAATATCGTCCGTGAGCTATAATTCTATTCTCTCTGTTTTCCATTGTCTCAAGGGTTGGCTCCCATGGGTTGGGTTCCAGAAATCTCTAATTTTCCTAAAGATATTCGGATGGAGCCTTTGTTTGAGTTGATTGAGACCTTCCAAGTCACTGAGGGGGGGTAGCTGCTGCCACGAGTCCTACCAAAAGAGTGCACTTTCTCCGTTTCTGAATCCCTAGAAAGCATGCTTCTGAATGAGAGGGCGATTTTGCCGAGCCATATTTTAGATATTGGATCCCTAGATACGGCCGTTGAATCTAATCAGTTGGTTCGTATGTGTATTCAGTGCATACTTTTGTTTCCAAATTTGCGCCCAGAGTTTTGTTAGATGTTGTAGCCATCTCCACCACATTTTTGCCCCGATGACTTGATTGAGCTTTCCCGAATCACGAAGTCCTAGTCCTCCAAACTTTTTGAGTTTGCAGAGTTTATCTCGGTCGACTAGTGCCCATTTTTTATTAGCTTGGTGGTCGTGCCATAGGAAATTTATTTGGAGGCTCCTGATTGCTCAAATTACTGAAATAGGCGCTGCCAGATCAGTGAAGAGGTAGGTGGGTAGTGCCTATAGGACTAGCTTGAGGAGCACCAGTCTGGCAACAATATTAAGAGGTCTAAAGGTCTAGTTATTCAGCATGTTGGAGATAGACAAGAGAAAGCTATCCCATGAAATGGAATGTGTCGGCTCCCCTATGAGGGGTATGCCTAGGTAAATGGACGGAAGGGAGCTTTTAGAGATGCCTAGAAGTCTTGAAAGATGGTTTTGTACTGTGATCGGTGTATTGAAGAAGTAAAGCTTGGATTTGTCCAGGTTTAAGAGCATGCCTGAGGCTTCTGTGAAGTCAGAGAGAATTGAGTTTAGCTTGGTGGCTTCTCATGCAATAGGGGTGTTCATTAGTAGGGTGTCATCGACAAAATGGTTGTGCAAAGGTGTCAGATGGATGTTATGAATGGACAATCCTTTGAGGGATCCTTCCAGAATCGCCGCTTTGATATAGAGACCTAGCCCTTCTGCCATGAGCACAAAGAGGAAGGGAGAGAGAGGGTCACCCTATCTGATTGCCTTGGTGGATAGGAAGGGTTGGGATGGTATCCCATTGACTAGGATGGAGAAAAAGGCTGAGGAGGTGAGCTTGAGAACCCAATTGACATAGAGTTTATCAAAACCAAAGGATTCCAGTATGGAGCGCATATATTTCCAGCTTACTCTATAAAAAGATTTTGAAAGATCGAGTTCAATAAGCATACCTGGTGTCTTGCTCGTTTTCAAAGAGTGGATCACCTCATTCGCCAGAATGACACTATCCATGCTTTGCCACCCTTCCACATAGCTAGATTGCTCTTTGGAGATAATGAAAGGTAGGAGTGGCTTAAGACGAGTGGCAATGACCTTTGTGATTACTTTGTAGATGAAATTGCAAAGAGAGATTGGTCTGAACTGCCTGGGATGAGTGACACACTCCTCCTTAGGTATGAGAGTGAGGAAAGTAGCATTAAGTGCAGAGAGTACTTGGCCAAACATTCTCGATTCTTCTACCACCCACCAGACTTCTTCCTTGATCATATCCCAGCAGTGATGGAAGAAGTTCATGGTGAAGCCATCCGGGCCTAGTGCTTTCCCTGGGGGCATTTCCTTTAATGATAGGTCCACTTTAGCCTGAGTGATGGGCCTTAGGAGTGCTTTGTTCTTCTTAGGGGTAACCAGTGAGGGTATGTGATTAGTTATTTTTTGGATTGCTTCTTCCCTGTTCGTGTTGGTCTCCGTAAGAAGATCTTTATAGTATGAGTTGAGTTCCTCCACTATTTGGTCATGATCTCTTATTGGGATGCCTTGAGCGTACTCCAGTTGAGTAATGTGGTTGATGTACCTTTAGTGTATCATTTCTCTATGAAAGAATTTTGTGTTTCGCTCGCCCTCTTTGAGCCATTGAACCCTGGATTTTTGTTGCCAAAGGATTTCTTCTTGCTCTCTCTGTTCCGCCATTTTTTCTTGGAGTTTCTCTTCTTCCTTCACTAGATCTCGAGTTCTGCTTCCTGAGATGAAGGTTCTTTGTAGGTCTTCAAGCCTACATTCGATTTCCTTATGTCTTTGGAAAATGTTTCCAAAAGAGGATTTGTTCCAGCTCTTTAGTTATTGCTTGAAGTTCTTCAGGCGCTGTTGGAATTTGTACATGTGAGTGCCATGCTCGAGTTCAGCCTAGATCCACTAGGTATGTGTGAGCTGGTGGAAGTATGGGTGGGAGAGACAAAACTTTTAAAAACATAAGGGTTTGGGTCTGGGAGGAATGCCAGGGTCTAGACAGAAGACAATAGGCCAGTGTTTCGACCCTAATTTTGGCATTATATTTGCTTCCATTGCCAGATCACCCTCAAGGAGGCCTTCTGCTACCAAGAAGCGGTCTAATCTACAGGCTACATGCTGGTGTCCTGATCTTCGATTAGACCAAGTGAAGATTCTATTTCGGGTTTCCATGTCTACCATATTTAATTGTTCTATTAGGGTTTTGAACTTACCGTTATCTTGCTCCAGCCATTTGGTTCCTCCAGTTTTCTCTTCCAGCGTTAGGATCATGTTGAAGTCGCCGCCCATGATCTAGTTGGGCATGTGCAGTAGGGTTTTGACATGCTATAGTTTTTGTATGAATCCTTCCTTTTCTTGTGTGGTCTGCGGTCCATAGACATTTGTGATGGATCCTTCCTTAGTAGATCCTGTTACCGTGAAGAAAGCCATGAGCGTACCTGTCGTGGAGAAGAGTTGTTGCAGAGTGACGGTGTGTGGATTCCAGAGAATTGTTAATCCTCCAGAAGCTCCCACTAAATCTTGATGAAAGAAATCACAACATCTCCAGCTTCGTCGGAAGATATTTTCATCTTCTTGACCAACACATTTAGTTTCTTGCAGGAGTAGGACATCTGGGTTTTCATCTTTAATACAGTCTCGGGGGATCCTCTGCTTGGATCTACCATTAAGCCCTCTGATATTCCAAGTAATTGTCTTCATCATGAGGAAGGCAAGGGGGGGATGGATGTATCCCTCCAATAACCTATGTATTTGGTCTGAGTTTATCATCAGATTTCCTGCTTCTTTGATAAGTTGATGGTCTATTTTGCATCCCCTTCTTTTGTTTTCCTTGGTTGCTCACTTGGGTTCTGTTCTTGGGTCAATAGTTATGCCTAGTCTGGCCAACGATCCTGTTGTGGAGTTGGTGAACACTTTATGGACATTGCGGAGTTGATCCACCGAGATGTGTTGCAGGTCTTTTTGGTTAAGCGCTTCCTCCAACTTTTCTAGATCTATGTCCGCCAGATCCATTTCATCCATCTACATGGTGGTGTCTCCGTCTGTACCTGTTTGAGCTTCTTGGGTTGTTTCTTTTGCTTGGGTCGGGTTGGGTTCCTCAAGGCTTTTACCCTTCACCTATATTTTTGGTTGGGATCTTTGGAGTCATACTCTGGTTCTATTTTCTTGGTGGATGTTTCTGCCTACCTGTGACATTGGTGAAGCCATCCTTTTTCTTGTCGTCGCTAGCTTTGGTGCTTCGAGCGTTCAGAGGGCAGTCCCTGAAGAGGTGGCCATGATCGTGGCACTTTCTACAGTGAACGGGGATGTGTTCGTAATCAATTGTTTGGTTCCAGTCACTGTCCTGATATTCTAGCGTGATTGATCCTGGCAGAGCCTTTGAGATGTCCCTATAGATACAGCGGCGGGCATATGAGGTGTACATTCTCATCTTTGTAGCCTCCGATGCCTTTACATAACACCCCACTGTGTTCCCGATGCCCATGAGTATTTCTTCCATCCAGAATTCCTGGGGTAATGAGTATAGATGAATCCATACTGGAGCTCTTGTGAAATCCTCCTTCTCCGGGCCAAATCTGTCTGTCCAAAATCGCAGAAAAAGTCTCACCAAGTTATAGAAGTGCAGTCCATTATCAAATATCATGTCCTTGTCTTCAATATTGTACAAGATTATTGTGAAGAAACCCTTGGAACTAAGTTGAACTTCATTGTCTCCTTTGGGGTTCCACCATTCCTTGATCTAGCGAGTGAGATCGTGCTCAGTTGGCCAGAAGCTTAAAAATTTGCCGATCAGGACATGATCCATCATAAACTAAGTGTGCTCCCCTACCCATGTAGATTTGATGTGATAATGTGGGGGTTTGTCCATTTGCGGGATACACTTTCCTGGTTCCCATCCTCTAGAAGCTTTTGGATGAGACGTACTAGGTTCTACGTCCATTTCTTTCCTGAGCCCCTATTCTTGGATGAAAATCTGATCATGCAAGTGCGGCAGTGGCTCGAATGTTGGTCGTTTGGCATGGGTTCCCTTCCTATCATTGGCAGTGATATAGTTGTACGAGGGGGGGTTCCCCCCCTCTTCCGTGCTCATCTTGGGTGCACAGTAACCTCTTGAAGCCTTCACCTATAGAGCTTGGTCCGTAGCTATAGAGCACTGGTGTCAGAGCACGTAGAAATGTCTACTTCATTACAGAGATCTAGGGTTTCATTGCAGAGCTTTTCGAATTAGGAAGATGATGATTTTCAATCCTATCAAATGAATATTAAATCAACCTTTCTAAATGTATTTTTAAAGAAATATGTTTATGTGGATCAACACCGGGATTTGAGTTCATAGGTAAATAGTACAAAGTTTACAGAGTGAAGAAAACATTGTATGGTTTGAAGCAAGCTCCAAAATCTTGGTACAGTCACATTGATACTTATTTGATCAACAATGGGTTCAATAGGAGAAATAATGATCCCACACTTTACACCAAAAGAGACAGGAGAGACAATATTTTGATAGTCTATCTCTCTGTTGATGACATGATTTATATAATAAATTTATTGTTGATTGAATTGAAAGCATCCATGCAAAGTGAATTTGAAATGATTGATCTTGGTTTTATGAAATATTTTCTAGGAATTGAAGTTGAGCAATCTGAAAAGTGAATTTTTATTTGTCACCAAAAATATGCCACAGATATTTTGAAAAGATTCAAAATGAATAAATGCAATCCAATAGATACACCAATTGCAACAGGTACAAAATTAAGTAAACAAGATGAAGGAACAAAAATTGATTATACTTTGTATAAGAGACTTGTAGGAAGCGTCATATACCTTACAACTACTCAGCCAGATATTATGTATGCAATAAACTTAATTTCCATATTCATGGAAAATCCCAAAATCTCTCATTGGAGGGTTGGAAAAAGAATTTTGAGGTATATTGCAGGTACAACAGATTATGAAATTTGGTACTTTACTTCAAAAGATGATTCAACTATTTGATATAAAGATAGTTGTCTTGCAGGTAGTGTTGATGATAGGAAAAATACTTTTGGGTATGCATTTCTGTTTGGTACATGTTTGATTTCATGGGCTTCTAAGAAACAACCCATCGTCACAATTTCTTCAGGAGAAGCAACGTATGTGGAAGAAACTTCAACAACATGTCATGCAATTTGGTTGAGAAGGATCTTTAGTGATCTTGCACATGAAGAAAATGAGCCAACGCCTATATTTTGTTACAATAGTTCAACAATTGCATTATCTAAGAATCACGTGTTTCACCACAAGAGTAAACACATAAACACTCGCTATAATTTCGTTTGCGAGCTCGTCAACGATGATAGCATTATGCGACAGTTTTGTGGTTCGAAAAAACAATTAACAGATATCTTCACCAAGCCATTGGGAAGAAATACTTTTAGATTTCAAAAACAACACTTAGACATAGTTTGTGTTGATTTTTGACATTTGTAATGATCAAAATTAAGGAGAAGTGTTATATGGAGTAATTCCTTAATTTCTTGTTTAATCAGATATGATGTAGGATATGCATCTTAAATGCACAGACAAGATAGGTAAGCTTGCATGTATTAGCTAACCCGATAAATATAATGAATGCATGTGCTCCTAATAAAAACCGTACTAATTCGGCATAATCTTCAATGACGAGGAACGGCTCGTTAAGTGCCCCTCTTGGACCTGCCATGATTAAGAACAACGGCAGGGAAGGGAAGGGAAGATGATATTGAGAAAGAAGAAGATTGATCGATGGGTTGAATTACAATACATCAACATGGCCGTGTTGATGCTAGATACGCTTGGGGGATTTGGGATGATGCCCAAAGACACGTGGGAGGAAATTGTAGTACCATGAGGACGAAATAGCCCCCTGAATTATGAACATCTGCTTTATCCTCTCCTGTAAGATGCTTGAAATTCCCATAACCAATGAATTATGAACAATATGCTTTTATTCTTTGATTTACGATCATGTAAATTTTCAGCTTTTCTAAATATTATCACAATATAAGTGGATTGGTATCATTTTCCTTTTTTAATTAATTAAATAGTTTGTTATAAAAGAATGGGTGTCATTTTCCATTTTTTTTTGTTTTCATGAATTATGAACGCCTGCTTTATTCTTTGATTTATGATGTTGAAAATTTGCTTTATTCTTTGATTTATGATTTGATTTATGATGTTGAAAATTTGCATGAAATTTCTTGGGCTTTTATAAACTCTAGCACAACTGCATAATTAACAACGGTTGATATAAGTCTATTATCATTTTCCAAGTCTATATTATTTTCTACTTTCTTTAATTAACAACATATATCATTTTCCATTTTTTTTTTAGTTATGTTGTATTCAATCTTTAACATTAGTGTTTTTTTAGTTATGTTGTATTCAATATTTAACATTAGTGTTTTCGAATGGTTTTACCTGATGAGAATTAAAAACGTCATTTAGTGGTAGTCCTGTGAATCTTTTACATTTATTTTTATACATAATTGTAAAATGATATAATTAAAAGAAATAGAAAATGATATATGTTTATATATTTTATTAATTAAAAAAGATGAAAAACGTTTTTTCTTTTTTGTTTGTTAGTTTGTCCGTGATTTGTGGGATTAATCTGAAACCCAGACTTAAGGGTATTTAAGTCATCAAAATCATCGGGGGAGTCGACTATCCTACACCTCCGGGACGATGAAAAATGATGTTGATTGACTTATATCAATTATTTTTAATTATATAATTTTATTATTATTATTATCATTTTTATTAAATTTATTGTGAAAATTAATATAAGTAAAAATTTAATGTTTATAATTATTTATTTATTTAGATACTAGTATATTTTTCATTTAATTAATAAAATGAATAAACTATTATAATGAATTAAACTATTATTACCAATTTAAATATAAATATAAATTATACTATTTAAATTAAATATTAGTTATATATTTGTAATGCCAATATCATTTTCATTAGATTTATTTGTAAAAATTAATATAAGTAAAAATTAGATTATTGACACTATTAATTGCAAAGGATGGAAAATAATGTTAATGAAAAAAGAAAATTAAGATATTACAAAGTTGTAATCAACCCTAATTTAGAAGATCAAAATTATCTATCTATTTTGTCAAGTGTAAAGAAAAAAATAAACATTGCTAAGATAAGAACAAATTCTCACCAGATCCATAATGAAACTTGAATTTGGTCAATTCCTAAAATGCCATGGGATGAAATAGTGTGTCACTGTTGTGACACTAAGAATGTTGAAGATGAAAAACACTTTTTCTTAGATTGTCCATCCTATACCTATATTAGATTTCATTTTCAAAATATTTATCACACTACCAACCTTCCTAACCTTTTCATTCAACAAATATATGGTGATTTTGGAAAGATTCTTGGAAAGCTTCTCTTAATGCTTTTAGAGCATCATCATCATTATCATGCAACAATTTTTAATTACATAATTGTAAAAAGTGGTATCCCCTAAAGAATAATAGACCATTGATGTATTAATACATAATTAATGTATTAGTTAATTTATAGTATTAATGTAAAGTATAAAATAAAACATTAATACATTGCATTAACAAATTAATGTACAGTGTAATGTATTAATTAATTAATATGTTAAAACATTAATAAAGTATTAATACATTATCAAAGTATTGATTCATTAATAATACATTATTATATTAATGCAATGTATAAATTAAAGCATTAATTTATATGTGATACAATAATATTGTAAATTATTAATTAATTAATACATTAATATATTATTAATTAAGAACAAATTCTCACTAGCTCCATAGTGAAACTGAGCGCTGGTCAATTCCTAAAAAGCCATGGGATGAAAGAGTGTGTCAACTTTCTCACACTAAAAAGGTTGAAGATGAAAAGCATTTTCTCTTACATTGTTCATCCTATATCCAGATTAGATCTCACTCATTTTCAAAATATTTGTTACACTACCAACCTTCCTAACCTCTTAACTCAACAAAACTATGGTGATCTTGGAAAGCTACTCTTAATGTTTTTCTAGTATAGAAACACAATTCTAAAGAATCACAAGTAATCTCTTACCGTCTTAAGATCTGATAGACCAATTCAATCTTAATGGATGTTAGTAATCATCATCACATTCTTAAAACATTAATACACTAATAAAAAAATATATAAATACATTAACACATTTAATACAATAAACTCATTAATAAATACATTATTAAAGTAATAATATATTAATAAATAAGTAGTAATACATTGAACATAGTGTATTTAATAAATCATTATTAAAATATTTATAAATTAAAAATACATTATTATAATAATGCAATGTATGAATTAAAGTGTTAATACATTAATGTATCTTTTAACCTATTAAAAAGTATTAGTAAATGTATTAATAATCGATATTATTAATTAATTAATAGATTAACATTATTAAATACATTATTAATAATATATTTATTAATATTATTAAATACATTATTAATAATATATTTATTAATATTTCTATTTTTTAAATAAAACTGAGAGATTATTTTTTATTCAAAAAAGTCTATGGTGTATCCACAGATAAAGTCTTTACAATGTCCAGAAAAAGCCCGTGAAACTTCAAAAACATGTTGCAATATAGTACTCACTAACAAATGTGTAACTAGAGCCCTTGGTTCTAACTCATAACTTCTAAGTAATCTGCTATACATCCTAGAGAAATTTCCTAGTATCAAAATGCTAAAATAGATCATACATGTTAAGCACTGGTTGGTTCGGCATCATCCTGTGCCCCTTTTGAAAATTCTGGAGGTGAATTCAAGTCTGGTAGATGCTTGGGAGGAGCCGGAGAAAATGCTGCACATGAAACGACCCGGTTTGAGTCTGACAGAACTAGAGAAACTGGCCCGGAGTGTAGTTGTACTACCTCCGATCCAGTAGCGACCACCTCATCCCTCAGTTGTTGAAACCCATGCCTTTTCTCAACAAGAAGGTCCATCACGGTTTTTCAATGAGTAGAAGCATTCCACAAATGAATTTGGAGTGAATTTACTAAGCTCACCAGGGCCTCGTGCTCTTCTTCCTGCAGTTCTCTTCGCCGTCATGCTACTCCCGAACATCTATTTTCCATGATTCCAATTTGACATCCTTCCAACTGTGCTTTTGGAGAGAATTCTTCCCACAATTTTCCAAAGGGTGAAAGAGACTTAGGCTGAGCGTGCAGAGATACAAATCTTGACTTTTTGCTTCTCGAATTCATAGTGTTCACCCCGTTTGTGGTGGTCGATAAATATCCATGCCTACGTGAGATGGATCACAACCTTTGATGATTATGGAACTCCATCATCCACCTTTCGCTGCAGGATTTAAATTCGTTCATGTGACAAGACCAATAGGAGAGACCATCATTTTGAGAAGTGAATGAACTAGCACAGCCACATAATTGTGGCTGATATATGTGGCTGATGAACGCCGAAAGACATATTTCATTTACTAAATCTAATTTTAGCATAAACACTAACCCTAATTAAGGTTTTTAATTGACGATTTGAGTAGCCGTATCAAACGTCGTTGCAAATGAGCTGGTTACCAAAATTGCATTGATACGATGCCGCTTCAATCATACAGTCGGCGCTGGGATTTCTATTCCCCTGTAACCACCATAACCACCATAAGAACACATTTTCTATTGGTTTGATGTCGGCAAAACAAATTAGCCCAGCTTTAATCAATACATTTGGAGGATGGTTATCAATGGAGTGGAAGCATGGATTCTTAGGATTTTTGGTCTCCACAGGGCGCCGATCCTTCCACACAGCAATGTTACAGTTGAAGTCCAAACCGAAGGAAAACTGCCACGTGGTTATTTCCATGAGACTTCGCCTCCACAAAGCGACGAGCCGTGCACATAACACGGTTACACTAAAGCCTGAACCGAATGAAAACTATGACAGGGTTATTCTCAGGAGACTTGACCTCCACAGGGCGACGAGCCCTCCACACAGCACCGTTACACTATAAGCCAGAACCGAAGGCAATCTGCCACAGGGTTGTTATTCTCACGAGACTTGACCTCCACGGGGCGACGAGCCTCCCACACAGCACTACTACACTTAAGCCCGAACCAAAGACAATCTACCAAGGGGAATGCCAGTCCGTAGCTGGATCACGCCGAATGCCAACAATGAGGCTCTCATTGGGAACTCTTCAACAAAAGCTCGATTGATGAGTCTAAACAACGGCTTTTAATTGAAAGGAATCCAGATTAAATCTGTAAAATCATGAGTACTCAGCAAATGACYCGCGAGATTACTCTCAGTGTTCYBAGTGTTCCTAGAGATTTTCTRGGTTCTAGGATCACAGAAAATGGATGTAGATTTCATAATTAAACAGCATGCAAAGTTAACAGAATATGAGTCGAGCTAGGTCGTCAATGGCTCTCTATCAATTTTTCTAGCTAGTGGGCAGAGGAAGGGAACCAGCCAATATGGTAGCTGGGGCAGTCCGTAGCTGTATCGGAGTAGCTAATGTGCAGACGAAGCGAATCGGCCAAGATGGTAGCTGGGCAGTCCGTGCAGACGAAGTGAATCGGCCAAGATGGTTGCTGGGCAGTCCGTACCTGTGGAAGCGAACCCGAAGATAAAAGTTGAATGGTGAAGTAACGCATAGCTGAAACGTACATAGAGGAAATTTAAAAGTTAATATGTGGTAATTCCAAAGGTTAATCAGTTAAACTTGGCAATCATATGGTGGTACAGTGATTTCTTAATATGATTAGGTAAATGTTAAAAAGTAAATAGGTTAACTGATACATTCAAAAATACAAGGAAGTTATGAAGAGTAAATCACATTCATTGATTTGGGAGGACGACTAAGAATATGCCAACATCTTTTCAATTGTTAGCCATCAAATTAGAATTTTAGATTAAAAGCTGATTAATTGTGCCCATCTTAGATTAAAAGCTGATTAATTATGCCCATCTCATAGGTATACGCCTTTCGGCGTAAATAATTTTGATGTACAGTGATGCCAAATGGGTAAGACGATGTACTAGAGTCATATGAGAATATGTTGAAATCACCTGCAAACATGACCAAGGGAGAGAGGCCGTACAGAAACACATATGTGCAATTACAACAGAGGTCGGAAAGGCACAAATAAACTGATCGAAATACCACTTGCTGATCTCCTATAATGCAACGTGATTGAATATGTCCTACCATCATCGTGCCCATCCTTATGCTTGAGTGATAGGATGGATGTGTTGGTTGTTGGGCCGCATAATTGATTCGATGAGATAGTTACACTTCCAATAATGATCATGGTGAAGGGATATAGTGTTGAGAGACCTATATGACTATTCTAAGTGTTCTCGGAGAGTCTCGTATGTCTATTGGTGAAGGAGTCGACCCATTATTATTAAGAAACTTGAAATCATCTTTTTCTTTAAGATAGATAACCCCACTCACTCATGCCACTCTTGTATTTATTAATATTGTTAATAGATTAAAATCTTGATATTAAAATATTAATACTTTAATAAATACATCATTAAGATAGGAATACATTAATAATATATTATTAAAGTATTAATACATTAATATATATGTATTAATTAATTAATACATTATTAAAGTATTAATATATTAAAGAATTAATAAATACATTACCAAAGTATTAATACACAAATAAAATAATACATTAATAATAAATTAATAAAGTAGTAATACATTGACCTTATTAATCTTAATAATACATTATTAGGACCTTAATGACTTTAGTAATACATTACTAAAGTATTAATACATAGCTTTAGTAAATATCCTAGGTCGAACACAACCTATGTATTAATACCATCATAATGTGACAATAAGGTCATAGACTTGTCGTTGTGAGACTATGTTCATCACATTGCGACGATAAGGTTATGTTTGTCGCGTTGCAACATCAATGCTGTGTTCATAACATTGTGACGACATGATATTTTCCTCACGTTGTGATGATGAGGCTATTGTTGGCCCTTGACCAAGTCTTGAGGATCCTTGGTCATGTTTGACCTACTTTTGGGACTTCGATAGGCTCTCAAAGATGGAGTGCAAGTCGAATAAGAGATCATAGGATCTTGACTCCTTTTTAGTGCTTTTTGGGTTTTGGGCTTATGTATCGGGAATGGGGATGTCGGCCCATGGGTTTACCCATGTTTAGACCCATTTTGTAATGTATAAATAGATAGCTAGGTGATGTAAGAAGATACTGGTAGTGTGCTAAGTGCTAGAGCTCAATCTATGTGATCGAAGGAGGGACAAGTATGTGATGCTAAGTGCAAGTGGTAATTGTCATTGCTTTGTTCATACTGTGTGAGACTTGCAGAGCCAAGTGCAAGTGATTGTAAGAGATTGTGGAAGTCTTTGTGTTGTACTTCAAGGAAGGAGGATCTAGCTAGGTGCACAGATCTCCTGTCCTCTTCGGAGTAAGATATCATGGATCTATGCATGTAGAATATTGACAGAAAGAAATAAAGAAGAAAATTTGTTGGACGTAGCCCCAGGGTGGGGGTCAACCACATATATCTTGCATTGTGCTTGTTATGTGCTTTATGGTTGTTATCTTGTTTATGTGGTTAAATGCTTTATGTGTCGATGTATGTTAGATAAATCTGATATGATATATTAGTGTTGAATAATGTGAATGAATACTAGATCTGATCTATGTTTGTATGCTTAGTGCTTATTGGATCTATGTGAATACTGCGTTGATCTGTTGTTAGGGTTTAGTTGCGCTATAACTAAGGTTGAGTATTAATGAACTGTAACTACTAAGTGCTTTGTCAAGGTGTTGTAATCACATATATGTGTCCCAGCTAAGGTTGCATACACTGGATTCCATCAACCACCCATGCCTCTACCTCGAGTGAGACTTCATCTGCTTCGCAGGTGTTGCCGAAAGGGTCAGTAGTTAGGGTTTTGATGGTGTGCTTTTGTAGTGTTGAACCTTGGGTCTGCCCTTGTGCCAACAAATGGTTATGTTGTCGGGACCTGAAATTGTGATTGTTGGGAACTGAAGGAAAGAAAGAAAACTTTGTGTGTAGATCTGTTGCCTTAGTGCGCAGTATTCTACTTGAACTATAAAGCTCTATGCTAAGAAGAGAAGTCATATCTGTAGAAAAGAGGTAATATATTGAAGCTTTGTGCTATAAAAAATGTAAGAATAGTGAAAAATTTTAGATCTGAAAGATTTGTGCTTTGCTGAAAGTAAGATTAGTGGAAATTTTTGTTTCAAGAGTATGGATCTAGGTATGGTTGATAAATGTTATCGTAGTCGAAAAACTAGGGCACAATTAGATGAACGAAGGTTTGATATGACTAGATCTGATAGAAATAATGAAAGATATGTTATTCCTATGAATAGAAAGAATGTTTAAACTAACAAATGGATGCAGGATCCTATAAAAAATCTTTTGCAGGTTAGCTACTATGATCCTAGTGCACAGTACAGGAAAGGATGAGGATCATTTAAGAAAAAAAGAGGATTAACCCTTTGTTATAGTTGCAGAAGACCGAGACATCTTGCTAATGAATGCCCTGGTAGAAGGCCTAGTTGTCTTTGTTGTAAAGATATGGACCATGAAGTTTTAGATTTCCCTAGAATGATTGCTAAGCTTGATAGAATGAATATTAGAAAAGAAAACCTTCAGGAAGGTCATGAAACTGAGACCATGGAAGAACCCCAGACAGAATCAGAGACTGTACTACTGCAAATGAAAGAGACCCTGAATGATAATAGAGATATCAACTTATCAGAGATATTTAAAGAAAAAGAATGCATAGAAGCAAGAATAGGAGACTTCTACATAGACTATTCTTTGGATGAGGAAGCACAGGTAAATAGCATGAAAGAAAGAACTTGGGAATTTTTAGTAAAGCCTGATATGAATCCTTCATTTGGAGGAATAGGATTATTCAGGGAAAATTTGATAACCCTATGTGGAAGACTCACCCAAGTATCAATGAGTTCTCATGAAGCTTCGACAGAGGAAGATTTTGAGGTTGTTAGATTCATTGAGAACAACGCTCCATATACTATGTTATTAGGAAAAACCTGGATCAAGAAAGATCAGATCGGAAGAAAAGAAGAGGAGGCCCTAGAACAGAAGAAACATGAATTAAAAGATTTCATGACTAGGAAGATAACACACTTGATTGCAGAACAGGAGAACAGATTGAATCTACTTAGAACTAGGAACTTGGACCACGAATTTGAAAGAACAAAAGAATACTCACAGATGATTAGAGCATCTTGCGGAAGCTATCCAACAGCTTCAATAGAGAATCATAGACCTCAAGCTATGAATAGTTCCAAGTACACTGCAGGACGTGTGAGATCAAAGAGAAGCCACTACTCGGAGCTAAGACCTTATGTTGTACTTCAAGGAAAGAGGATCTAGCGAGGTGCTCAGATCTCTTGTCCTATGCAAAGTAAGATATCATGGTTTTGTGCATGTAGAAGATTGCCATAAAAAAATAAAGAAGAAAAGTTGGTGGACATAGCCCCAGTGTGGGGGTGAACCATGTATATCCTGCATTGTGCTTATAATATGCTTTATTGTTGTTATATTGTGTATGTGGTTAAATGATTACTTCGTCGATGTATGTTAGATGAATCAGATATGATATATTAGTGCTGAATAATGTCAATGAATGCTAGATATGATCTATGTTTGTATGCTTATTGCTTATTGGATCTGTGTGCTTACTGCATTGATATGTTGTTAGGGTTTAGCTGCGTTGTAACTAAGTCTGAATATTAACGAACTGTAACTGCTAAGTTCTTTGTTAGGGTGTTGTAATCACAGATCTGTGTCCCAGATAAGGTTGTAGACACTAGAGTCCTGCAAGAACCCCTACCTCTACCTTGGGTGAGACTTCATCTGCTTTTCACGTATGGCCGAAAGGGTTGGTAGTTAGGGTTTTATTGGTGTGTTTTTGTAGCGTTGAACTTTGGGTCTACCACTGTGCCAACAACTATGTTCACCACATTGTGATGACAAGGCTGTGTTTGTCACATTGCTATGACAAGGCTATGTTCGTCACACTGGGACTACAAGGCTATGTCCATCACATTATGATGACAAGGCTATGTTCATCACATAGCAAGGACAAGGCCATGTTCATCACTTTGTGACAAAAAGGCTCTGTTCGTCACATTGTGATGACATTATATTTGTGTCACATTGCGACAATAATATATTTGTGTCACATCACGACTATAGGATATATGCATCACATTACGACTAAGGGGCTATGTTCATCACATTGTGACAATAAGGTTGTGTTATTCATAATGCAATGATAAGGCTATGTTCATCACATTGGGACAATGAGACAATTTTTGTCACATTGTAATGATAGGGCTATGTTCGACACATTGTGACATTACTATGTTTGTCAGATTATGATGCTACTATGTTTGTCACATTGCAACATTACTATGTTCTTCATGTTGCAACATTTGGTTGATGCTCTGTTCATTGCATTGCGGCAACAAGCCTATGTTCATCACATTGTGATGATAAGGCTATGTTTGTCACATTGAGACAATGGGTCTATGTTTGTCACATTGCAATGACAAAGCTATATTTGAAACATTGCGACATTACTATGTTTGTTAGATTATGGTGGTATTATTTTCATCACATTGCAATATGGTTTTGTTCATTAGATTGTAACATTTGGTTTTGTTCATCATATTGCAACATCGAGTTATGTTCATCACATGACAAGGTTGGTTTATGTTTGACGCAATAAAAAAGAAGTTTTGTCCAAGTTTAAAAAAAATATCTATCGATTTTTTTCCTTTGTCATGAACTTTGAATTGATGTGATGTATTACATAGAAGACAACTTAGAATCATACGTGTTCTAACAACATTGATAGAGAATCATCTTTAACTTTACAACTAATGATTTTTACTTGTTCTAAAGACATTGATAGAAAATAATTTTGAACTTTGCAGATGGTGAAATATACTTGTTCTAATAACATTGATAGTAAATCTACTTTAATTATACTTGTTCTAAGGACATTGACAACAAATCATTTAATAATTTATACTTATCATAAGAACATTAAATCATCTAGAACTTTGAACATGATGAGTTATATTGTTATAAGGATATTGATGACAAATATACTTGATTTATACATTATAGGTGGAAATTTATATTTGTTCTAAGAACATTTAAAGAAAAACAACTTGTTTTATACTTTGCAGATGACGATTAATACTCATTCTAAGGACATTGATAGAAAATCAACTTCAAATTTGATGATGATATATTATTGTTATAAGGACACTTAAATACACCACACATGAATCATAGAGTGTATACATTGAACCATGATACAAACTATGACCATTATACATCCATGTATATAATTTTTATATATTTCTCATTGATTTTATTTGTCATGGGTGGGAGAATTAACAAAGCAAGTCTCCCACCGATACAAAAATTTCATTAAAATCCATATATATAAAAATATATATAACCCATACACTAAAAAAATAAATTTTGCTAAAATGATTTTCCCTAAAATAAAACACATATTGAAAATAATAAACTTTGCAATCTTTCCGAAGATTAAATATATTTACACATTTACAATATTTCTTAAAAATTAGATAAAATTGAATGGAAATATAAATGGATAAATTTGTACGAGTTAAGTGGTGAGAAATTATGTTGAGTGACCCATAAGTTTATATAAGTTTATGTTGAATGCAAGTTCGAAAATATTTTAAGATGGTATACATAGTAATTGATGTTGAATTTACAAATTTATTATTCTAACAAGACAAGTTGCAGAGCAACAAGTGACAAGTCCCTCTCGAGAAGGTAGATGAGATTTTTTTTTAGAGTTTCATTCCTTAAGACAATAGACTCTACTTACATGACATTGTTAGGTTTGGAAGAAACTACAGAAAATGCCCGGTCAAAATGTTGCATTTTCACTTAAACTTAAACTCAAACTCAAAGGTATCAATATTGTTAATAAAGAATTGACTGAAAAGGATAGATTGTTCATAATTTTAGAATTACAAGGACTTTGTTACATGCAGGTTAATGTTTGATGCAGGAGCATCGCTCACCTATCAAGCGAGCCAACGCGTGGAAAGAGAGGAACAGCTGGACAACGCCAGCACATACATTTTTGAATCAGTTTAGAGATTTGTTGCGCCGCCATTTAAATGAAGGCATTCAAAGCCGGGCACACTTGTAATATATTATAGATAGGAAGGCATTTAATAGTTTAATGCTGGTAGATAGGAATTAACTGTAGATTAGACAATTTTAGCTTTCGAGAGGGAAAAATAGTATAGACACCCTCCCTTGTATCATTGTAACATAGCATTCAGATTATTCATCATTTTGCATGGAGAGCAGAGCAGAGAGAGTTTGGGGAGAACCTCCATGTACAAATATTGAATTAATAGGAAAAGTTTTGATTCAAGTCCATGGACGTGTTTGATCTTTGTGTGTTGTTGATACTATGCCTTTGCATGTTTTCTTCTTTCTATGCTTATCTTCTATATGTTGCATATGTGATTGCGTATCAGGTTCGTAACCTGAGAGAATGAGTTCCAATTGTTCCTCTGCTTAAGCCAGGATATTCCTGCATAGAGTGCAGTTGAATTCCTCCGCATAGAGTGCGTCGAGGAGGCTAAGCAGTTGGACTTTTGTTTCTCTTTTGCCCAGAGTGAATTGGGTTGTTCGAACCGTGCAGGTGAGTGCAGGATGGACTGGAGTCTCAGTAGTTAGTCTGAGAAAAGGAAGCCATAAATCTTTGTTGCAGGCGAGTGCATGAGGTTTGAAGAACTTCAACACTTGGAGAGTGGTTGAAGGTCGAAGAGTGAGAAGAGTGAGGGAAATTTCTCCGAAGGAGTCAGAGGAACAAAGCTCAGGAGGGATAGTTCCTTTTGTTTTACTGTGGGAACCGGCCCCAGTGAAGTTCGCACAGGATGAAGGTGGTAGAGCAGAGATTTCTTCATAGAGGAAGAGAATCGACGACTTGAACTTCTAAGGAAGAATTAACTTTCAAGCGCAGAAGAACCCAACTGCCATCGTATATCGGCATATCGGGGTTGGCGAGTGCAAGAATCGCATGCACGTTGAAATCGTGAGTTGCGATTTCCCGATCTAAACGGAACCGTCGATTTGAGCGCAGACATGTGGCACAAATCCGGCGTATCGGAGTTTCGGCATTCGGGGTTTCTAGCAGCAAGGGAACTTTGCATTGTGGATTCGCGATCCGCGAAGTCCCGACGGCGACGTGGTAGTGTGGGACCGCGATACTTAGTGGAGGACAGGTGGCCCCACATCGGGGATCGGCACCTCGGCACTCGACGTTCCGAAATACAAGGACTCGGTGTCGCGAGCGACGAAATCCCGAAGCGTTGACCGTGGACCATCGGGGTTCGGGACTTTGGTGTATTGGGAATGAGAAGAGTGCTGGAAGTTTCGCGATACTGCGAGACCCGATCTCCCGATTCCCGAAAGGAAGATCTCCGAGGAGCGTTCTGTGGGCGACGGGAACTCCCGAGAGGAGTTGGAAGAGCTCGGACTCTTCGGGCCCGAGAGCGAAGAAGATCCTGGTGGGTGCGACTGCTCGTTGAGGGGCAGGTTGTAGTCAAGTGGTATCAGAGCCGGAGTATCTTTGCTTTCTGTAGTAGAGAGAAGCAGATACATAATGTCACCGAGAAGAGAGAGGCAATCGCCTGATCGTGAGGACAGGGATGCCCGAAGAAGGGGTAGGCCAGCGGGTAATGCTGAGATAGAACGTCAGATGCGAGATCTCAGAGTGAGACTCGAGGAGATGGAGACTGCACAGAGGCGCGGAGCTGGTATAGTGGAGTTCAACGATTTCGAGGTGGAAGAGGAAGCTAGACATGCTGAAGAAGAGGTCTCAGCAGAAGATGCCTCGATAGAGAGGTTGATCAGAGCCATTTTGAGGATGAGCTCGAAGACAAAAATGGACATCCTGACTTATGAGGGAAGTCTAAATGCAGAGGAGTTGCTGGATTGGGTCCGAGCACTCGACACCTACTTCGATTATGAAGATATCGAAGAGGACAAGAAGGTGAGGCATGCTGTCACGAAGCTAAAAGGACATGCAGCCTTATGGTGGGACGAGATGCAGGCAGACAGACGTTCCAAAGGCAAGCAAAAGATCAAAAGCTGGGATCGGATGATCGCCAAGATGATCGCATTGTGGATTCGCGATCTGCGAAGTCTCGACAGCGACGTGGTAGTGTGGGACCACGATACTTAGTGGAGGACAGGTGGCCCCACATCGGGGATCAGCACCTCTGCACTCGGCGTTCCGAAATACAAGGACTCGGCGTCGCGAGCGACGAAATCCCGAAGCGTTGACCGTGGACCATCGGGGTTCGGGACTTCGACGTATTGGGCACGAGAAGAGTGCTGCAAGTTTCGCGATACCGCGAGACCCGATCTCCCGATTCCCGAAAGGAAGATCTCCGAGGAGCGTTCTGTGGGCGACGGGAACTCCCGAGAGGAGTTGGAAGAGATCGGACTCTTCGGGCCCGAGAGCGAAGAAGATCGTGGTGGGTGCGACTGCTTGTTGAGGGGCAGGTTGCAGTCAATGTTTATCAGGCATATGTATGCCCTAGATAGCACATTCCATGGCACTTACACCACCACATTTAATGACAAGATTTGCATTCCTGAAGACAATAGAATCTACTTAATATATATTGTTAAGAAATAATTCACTGAAAAAGGATGAATTACAAGGACTTTGTTACTTCCAGGTTAACGTTTATAAGGCATATTTATGCCGTAGATAGCGCATTCCATGGAGCTTATGCCAACACATTTAATGATAAGATTTTCATTCCTTAAGACAATAGAATCACAATAACTAATTGACTGGAAAACGCTCTAGATTGTTCTTAAATTTAGAATTACAGGGAATTTGTTACGCACAGGTTAAGGTTTATAAGGTATATTTATGCCCTAGATAACGCATTCCATGGAAGTTACGCCACCACTTGGCGATTTAATGATAAAATTAGCATGATAAACCCTTGTTTGTTTTTTCTTATTACCATTTAATGATAAACTTGGCGTGACCAAAAATTGTTCGGTTTTCTTCTTAGATGTAATTCATTGCTTCTGGTTTAAGCGATTTCTGGCCCCTTCAGACCAACATTCTTGTATAGAATTGCTGGCATTTCTGAATGTAGGTCATCCTTAAACAAGCGTCTATACCAACACCAATAGACCAATATACGCACTACCTTGATACCCATTTCACAAATAGACAAACCAATTTTAGATATTGCAAACGAGAATTGCTAAGACTCTCTCATTTTCATGGATGGACTTTTCCTGGGCATCAGTTTGAACAACAACGAGTAGGATGGTGTTTTACAAGAAGCAAGGTATTGGAGTGAGTAAAGAAATGGGATTTTTGATAGACACATATAGAATCATACGTGTAGGTACCAAGGGAAGAGTCTCTTCAAAACTTTTTTTATCAAAATTTTGTTAAGGAAAATACTTAATTATATTTTTAAGTAGTTAATTAGTTAGTTTATTGTTATAGGAGTTAGTAAATTCGTAATTCAATGTAATTATATTGTATAACTATACATGTTCATATTAATAAAATACACATCAATAATGTAGTGTGTTGCATAAATTATGTTTCTACTTAATCTTTTCATGGTTTCAGAGCTAGTCTGGGCCTCACTCCATCACTGGAGTGACTAGGAACCCTCGGATGCAGAAGTCGTCCCTGTTGAGAGAATATGAATCAATATTGAAAATGTTGTTCTATATGCCATCTGCGGGAATCTGTAGTCGAAGTATGCCATCTGCAATTGAGGTATGCCATCGAGACTTTAACACGCTGAGGAAATTGTGTAGAGAGAGAGCCAAAGTCAATCGAGTGTTGGTCGAATTCTACAAGGCAAGTGTTATGGAGTGGGCCACCAGAGGTTGTCACCAAGAAGCCAACCACTTGATGCCGAAACTTGGAATGATTTGGTAAAGCTCGTAAAGACTCTTTTAAATTTCCATTCATTTTTTCTTTTAGAACTTCTATGAAAAATGGTTGCGCATCATTTATGCAAAGATCTCCATTCAAAGACCGATGAACACTGAATCCATTTTGCAATGATTGGAAATCATTGTAAATCCCCAACGATTATATATATTAAAAAGGATTGGAAATTGAAAAGGAAGTATGACTATTCTAATGTGTAGATAATTCTATTTGGAGAAGAGTTGCTACACCATGCGAAGATCCACTAGTGAAGATATTTAATTTTAAAATTGAGTGGAATTATATGAGATGGTATGTATTTGGATATATACATATTATTAGTATGAAAGTGTATGGGAGATATTAATGTTTGTTAAAAAAATGAAAATATGTAGATGAAGGGTTTATGAGAATTTATGTTTTACATGTCTTGGAATTTTAAATGTAAAAAAGTATTGAGCTTAGGTAACTCAATATAGATGCTTGTTAGAATTAGATACTCTAACAATTGACAAGAGAATATGGAAATCCAAGACCAAGGTAAATTCAAGAGGAAAGCACACGGTGATGAGATTTATTTTTTCTTATACTAAGAAATTTGCAAAGAGTGAAACAACTTCAGTGAACTGAAGAAGCAGATTTCAGCTAGGCTAGTAGACAATAGATATTAGTGAATCGAAGAAGTAGATTCTAGTGAAGAAGAGTCACCATGGAGTGAATTGTTCCAGGGAGAAAAAGCCACAAGACAAATGTATTGCCTCTTCTATTTTTGAAGAGCAAGTATCATTGACGTTGAGCCATTTTATGGACAGTGTTTCCACATTATTGACCAGTAAAAAATACATGTAGAAAAAACTCACCCCGAGAAAGAAAGGAAACCTAAAATCTATGAAGAAGAAAGATGGGGAAAGACAAAGAAAAAGTGGATAAGAGAATGCAACAAAATAAAACTAAATGTTTGTTAAATTTTTGGTTTTTTCATTCACTAGCAAATATAAGAAGAAATAAATTGTTGTAATTTGAGGGGTGCGTGTTCTGTTGTACCCGACACCCCATAGTCACTCCAGTAAGTTTTTTGGTCCCATTTCAAAGAAGTTGTGATAATGCATGTGATCATAGGTTAGTAGGTGATAATGTATCATTTATCCTTGGTTTCAAGTAGCATGTCGCATTGGCCATGATATGTCACAACTATCTCTGGTTTTGAGCAGCTTGAGGCGTTGGGCAATGGAGGAATGTGGTATTAATTCTACTTTGGTAGAAGAATGTGGTATTATTTCCACTTTGGTAGATACGAGGTTATCTACTCATATGCTAACTTGACGATTGTATCAAAGAATTTGAATCTTCAATAAACAGGGGAAATGTGAGATATGTGAGATATTAATCTGAGAGGTGGTTAGGACAAAGTTTTGTTTAAGGGGGAGTGTGAAGTCTCTCATATTTTTGTTTAAGGGGGGGTGTGAAGTACATTGCATTGGAAGATGGTGATAATCATAGTTTTTATCGGATGTAATTAAGGGGGAGTGTTAAGGAAAATTCCCAATTACATCCTTAACTAGTTAACTAGTTAGTTTAATGTTACAGGAGTTGGTTACTCTATAACTTCTTGTAACCATATTGTGTAACTATACATGTTCATATTAATGGAATACAGATCAATAATGTAGTGTGTTTCATCAATTATGTCTCTGCACAATATTTTCAAATGTTTGAGGTCTCCAGTTAGGTTTTGGCATTACATCTCAATGAATCCAAGTAGTGATGCTATCGGTTGTTGGGATCAGTTCCAAGAAATGGTGTTATCGGTTGTTGAGGTCGATTGTATGGAATATCTGTGCACAATATATTGTGCGCATATACACCATCATTAAATATGGTGATCAACTGTAGTGCTATCATTAACAGGATCTTGCAAATCAATCGGTTGGTCTCTCACATGAATTTTTGACGATCAAATTTGATCTCAGCATAATGAAATACATCATCAAGATTTTATAGATGACTGTATCGTCTACGAACATCTTAAATAGAAACATACTTCCTAGGTTAGGATGAAATTATGGTTAGGGGACTTCCTAACTGAGGTTGAAATTAAGGTTAGTGTTTGGGGACTTCCTAGACTTCCAGAGATGTCGAATGTGTATATCAATTTCAACAAAGGATCTAAAGTACAAATCAGCTTTGATATCATTCGATGTATAGTGAATTTTCTTTAACTTTAAAAATGGGTAAGTAACTCTTGTGTGACGACCTTAAATTGCTACACTATTTTGAACATGATCATGTTGAATGTCTAATTCATTGAAAAAATGGACAGGTTATAGATTCTTCATATCTATTCACCCATGAAATTGAATTGGCATGGATATTTGCAAGCTTCTCATTGAATGATACTCTCCTTAAAATAAAAGTTGTTTATGTACACAAACATAAGCTATATATATAGGAGGCCACTTCTTGAGTCCACATCAACCTCTTGAGTTGTTGCTTTTAGATTCTTTTATTACTCTAGTTATTTATTTAACTTGATCACATGTATTCACTGTAATCTTTAGTGTTTAAAAGTTGTAAAGAAAGTCAAGGAAATGTTTTGTCTCTCTCACTATATCGATGATATCCTAGAAAAGTGAGAGGTTATATATGTGGTCCTCATTTCAAATATTTAGTAGATAGGTCATCTATTCAA